>JAAAKQ030180679.1:1308-12285 GCA_010016005.3 Zanna intricata | reverse complement strand
AGTTCTGGTAGTTTGTTCTGCCTAAGTTCGTTTCTGCTTATTTAAGAATTTCCTTTTTAATATTCTCCCATTCTTCTTTGATATTTTCTGTCCTATTGTTTTTACTCGGTCTCTTGCTGTATCCTCCTCAACATTTTTTTTTACTTCCTGTTTCACAAGCTTCTCTAAATTGTAACAATACATCTGACGCCTTTATTCAGATTTTTAAACACCAATCTACATTTCATTATCATTAAATTATCATTATTGAGGTCACTATTGATGTCTGTGCTCCAGGATATGCTTTGCAATCCAGGAGTTGATTTTCAGATCTTTGTTTAACCATCATGTAATCTATCTAATACCCTGCAGTAGCACCAGGCTTTTTATATTTGTATATTTTTCTACTCTGATTTTTAAGCTGGGTGTTGGCAATTACTAAATTATACTTCGTGCAAAACTCAATAAGTTGGTTGCCTCTCATTCCTTTTTCCCAGCCTGTATTCACCCACAATATTTTCTTCCTTGACTTTTCCAATGCTTGCATTCCAATCTCCAAATATTATTAAATTTTCAACCCTTTTTATGTGTTTGCTTCGGTGTAAAATTGACATTTCTTCGTTTACACACTCCACCTCATCATCATGGCAACTTGTAGGCATATAGATGTTAACAATTGTTGTCGACTTAGGTTTTGATTTTATCCTTATTACAATGATTCTATTGATTCTATTGCTAAGCTGTTTGAAATACTCTATTCTCATCCTTATCTTCTTGTTCATTATGAAACCTACTCCTGCTTGCCCTTTATTTGCTGCTGAGTTAATTATTCTAAAATCACTTGACCAAAAGTCGTTTTCCTTACTCGTAGAATGTTATTTTTTAATTTTCTGGTGACCCCTTTCTTAGGATTCCCCCCCCTCTCGGAGATCTGAACGGGGAACTAGTTTACGTCCAGAATTTTTTACCAAGGAAGGTGTCTCCATCTTTGTTTATGAAAATGCAGAGATAAACATTTTCCTAGAAAAAAAGCTATAGTTTTCCATTGCTTTCAGCTGTGCAGTACTCAAAAGGTTGAGTGTGTTGCTATGGCCGTTTAAGTTCTCCTGATCAGCCCTTAACAACTACTGAAAGAGCTGCTGCCCTCTTTCAGAAATCATTCCTTAGACTGACTCTCAACAGATATCTCTCCAATATGGTTGTACCTTTGGTCCAGCTACTCTGTATCATTGAGCATGCAAGCCCCCTCACTATCAGCAAAGTCTCATTATTCATAGAGAGAGTTAATAAACCTAACAATTAATATGAATTTAAAAAAATCTATCAAAATAAACGCTGTGCTTTCCAGGATTGTCCAAATGCACAATAAATTTTGCACAACTGAAGCAAATAATCCAAGGCTAGAATCTACTTCTGCTTCTTTTCCTTGATGAAGAGAAAAGTTGAAAAGTTATCGTTATGAATAACATAAACACCACACCTTATAGCCAAAACACATAGGTTTTCCTTTTGTAAATATTTGACAAGAATGGTGACTAAAGTATAGTAAAGTTAAATTATGTTTATGTGATGAATAAACATTTTAATGAGTCATTTTGAATATTCATTGCTGCTGAAGTTGCGAAAATGGAACATTTATTTTTTCTGTTTAGATATAGACATCTTAAATAATTGATGATAAGATAAGTTTACATGAAAAAAACTATTGCTATTTTTAAGTTTGTAAAATCAGTTAAAATAATATTGTACAGGGGAGATTATTCTTTTATAAATTATTTATTGATCATCTCAGAAGAAACAAAAAATGATTAAATTTAGTGTACAATACATAAAATATTTATTACCAACAAAAATGTTTTTTCTATTATTTAAAAATATGTGAGATTGTTATTAAAAGAGTCTACTTAAAAACAGTACAAAATTGTATTTCTTGTAATAATAAAGCAAAACAAATTACATTGCGTTATTGCAACATGAGCATTATATGGATTAAACGCTGGGACACAGAGTTTGAAATGGGTTCAACATGAACTAATGATGAACCATGCGTGGGTGCTCTTCTGAAGTGATAGAAGAGAAAATGATAGAAAAAGTGCATAAAATCATCTTGGGAGATCGACGAGTGACAGTGAATGAGTTGGCAAAGTCTATAGGGATGTCAACAAAATGCATGTGCAATATTTGCATGAACAAGCTGTGCATTAGATGGATGCTACGTTTGCTCACATCTGACCAAATACATTGCTGAAAAAACATTTCAAGCAGTTGTCATAAGCCCTTTCGGTGCAATCAAGAGAGTTTTTATGGTGATTTTTGTTAGTTGATGAGATTTGGATTTATCATTATACTCCCGAGACAGAAGAGTCAAAATACTGAGTTGAAAAAGGTCCCTGTTAAAAAAAAAAAGCAAAACTAACTTTAACAAAGTTATGGCAACTGTTTTTCGGGATGCAAGGGGAATAATTTTTATTGGTTACCTTAAAAATGGTGAAAAAATACATGGTGAATATTATAGAACCCTATTGCAGCATCTCAGTGATGAAATTAAGGAAAAGGCCTCATTTGGCAAAGAAAAAAGTGCTTTTTCATCAAGACAATGCTCCAGCTCACACTTCAGTATTTGCAATGGCAAAAATCAACAAATTACAGTTCAAATTGCTCCAACACCCTCCATATTCACATGATATGGCTCTTAATGACAGGGGTGTCAGTTAGAAACTTTGGAGGGAAGAGATTTTCAACCAAAAATGAATTTATTGCTGCTATAGATAATTATTTTAAGAAGTTAGTGTACCAAAGTGGCATAACTGCTTGTGTGGAATGCTGGGTTAAGTGGTTAAATGATAATGGTAACTATGTTGAAAAATAAATCAAAATGACCCAGAATAATGTTATTCTCTTATCCAGGCCTGAAACTTTTCATCCTATCCTTGTACTGTATCTCCTATTTTTTTATAGAGTACAGTAACATAATTTATCAATATTAACATACCGTAGATACTAGTGCTGCCTGCCCAGGATTGCTTATTGGAATTGTTATTTATCCAAAAATAACTACAGTGTTAATGGTATTTCACCTGTTTGCAACCAGGAACATACCTTTTCTTCTGCAGCTAGACTTTACATTCAAATTAAGAAAAATTAAACATTTTTTTCTTAGGTCTTTTCACAATTAATTATGTATTATTACTTATTTATGTTACTAGTAATATTGTAAATTACAAAATTGATGTGCAATATATTTTTAATTATAAAAACAAAAAAAAAAATATGTTAGACATTTTTATCAATAAAGCATGTTTTTTGACTGAAGGTGGTTAGCATATGCTGATAGAAGATTAGTTTCTTGGTGGAGGTCTCAAGGTGGTTGTGAAGGTGAAGGTACACAATCGTATACAGCAACTGTATTACATGCAGCTAAGTCATTAGGTAAAGGTTTACGTGGTCTTAGTGGAAGCGTAGCGTCAAGTTTAACTGGCACTGGCGTACCAACGAATATGATGAACGGGGGAGAAATTTGTACTCCAGGTGTTGTTACCATTCTTGACATTGAGGTTAGTCTCCTAATGTAATATTAAAAAATTAGAACTGTAATTTTAGTAAATTAGCCTAAATTGTTTCTATTAGCAGTAACAATTATTAAAACATTTTTTATTGTACTGTAATTAATTCAGTATTTAGTTTTAACTATTTCTTTTCTTTTATTTGGTAAGATATTAAAATTTTTTTTTTCAGAGAATGTGATCCAAACTCTTCGTTTCGTAATTCTTAGATTTTACTGATTAAATGGCTAAAAGTTTGTTAATTGAATTAGAATTTTTTTATTTCAATTTACATTACCTTAGATATTTGCCAAAATGTTTTTATTATACTGTAATTAAATATGGTAGGTAGATTGCAATTGCTCTGACATCAGGACATGCACTTATTTTCTCAATGAGAAGACCATGATACCCAGTTTTGTAAAATTTTCAAGTTAATAAATTATGAGTTTTGAAAGTCTAGATTATGATAGTATCCTTTCATTGAGAGATTTCTGAAACTCTGTTAACAACAGTTTTTATTTGACAAGAATGGGGTTGGCTTATCTCTAGATAGCAGTGTATAGATTGAGAATTAATTCTTCTATGATTGTTCTGTGCAAGGATATCCAAGCCTATGATTGATGACCCAGATGTAACAGTAACAATTGAAGTCGATTGTACCTACATGGAAAAGATCACTAGGAGCTGTAATGAAGGAAATATTTAAGGATAAATATTAACATAAGGTAGAGATTTAAAAAGACCAATATTAAGTTGATTGGATCAAATTCTAAAAAGTCTCAAGATGGGAGTAGATAAAATGATGATAAAGTTCAGCAGAAATGTTGAGGCCAAAAACCACTGTTAAAATTTGAATAATTATAGATGTAGGTTAAATGAAGGATGTCAATGAGAAATAAAGAAAAGAGAAATAATGAAAGTTGTTGCATTAATGGAGAAATTAACAAGTACATTCTAGCACGATCACTTTTTTGTTATTTTACTTTTGGTGGCTCTTAAGGTTGAATCTCGTGGTGGATTTTGAAATATGATGTGACAATTTAGTTTTCTTTTAGTCATTTAGAAAAAAAATTGATGGTTTAAAAAAATGTAAAAAGCCTTGTTTTTCTTCTTTTTTTTTATTAAAAAAATTATTTATTGAAAAAAAGTATCCTTCAACCATTTTTAAAAATTATATTCTTTATTTAGCAATGTAGAAAATTTAGCCATAATAAATAATAAAATTCAAATATTTTCTTTCTACTTATGTTTTGTTATTAATTGTAGAATTTGTATTAATATGTTATCAGTTCGTGTAATGTCACTTAAATTTGTTTAATTCTTTACATGTCCTAAGGGATGTGTAAAAAATATAAAAACTAAATAATTGAACTTACATTTAGTAAAGGATGAGATTTCAGTTTGAAAGTACAGTGCATTAAAAAAATAGCTGTATACTTCTTGTGCACTAGTAGATAAAACAATATGATGTAGATAAAACGATTAACTTTACAGTAGTTGAAAATAGTTCCTGTGAACATCCAGACATATCTGCATGCATTTCTGGAATATTCTTGTAAGTTGTTCATGTGGAACGTTCTTTGTGAAGCAGAGTGCTCAGCAAACTGATGTGACAGAAACATGATAGTCATATGTTGTTGTTTGGAAGTTACACAAAGGTTTCTAAATTGGTTAGCGCTCACCGACATGATAAAACTTGCAAATGATGCGTGAAAATCATGTTGCTGTCATTAAAGTGCAGCATGCTCCACTTTTTGTTACTTGCTTGATGCATGTACAGTGTTTATAATGATCTGATCTTAAGATTAATTTCATTGTTCTGGTTTGATTTTTTTTCAGATACAGTGCCAAATTAAATTAATTATTTTTATTTATTAACTTAAATTCATTGCTGTGTTGTATGAAAACTCATTTTTGTTAAAAATGCAAGACGACCAAGAATTTAATATAAAATTTGTATCATTAGTAGAGAAGTTTCCTTATTTATATGGTACACATGTTCAGACTACAGCAAGAGAAATGCAGTGCATACTCTTTTTATTGATCATATTTTCTCTCCAATACAGATGTACCCAAAAACGCTTTTTATGACGAAAATTATTGTTAGTATCTATAAGATTCACTAACGCTAATGTTTCTTCATCAGAAGAAGAAGACAACGACGACGAAGACAATATTCTTTCATACAGACCCAAATTATTATAAGATCAGTTTGGGGGGCTTTAAGTCATAGTAATGTTTACATCACCTTTCGCTACCCGGTCATATTGTTGTCAGATCATTCTGTGTCATTTTGGTGAGCGCCGTAGCTAATGTTGATTAGCAGTTTGAAGTTTCTGGAGGTTCCTGTGGGGGTTTCCTTGATAAACATTATTTTTTGCATAACTCCAGAAGTAAAACTGGAGTGTGCTTAGGTCCAGAGAACTAGGTGGCTACAAACCCTTAGAAGTGAATCGATCTGTAAAAATGTTTTGCAGTAACTTCAACTGCCTGGCTGATGCATGGTCGTGCTGCCTTGTTGAATCCAAACATTATTAATTTTGTCCTCAGTTCATTCACCTCTGAACTGGTGAATTATTTCGTAGTAATGAGTAAAATTTATTGTTTTTGGAAAGAATGTTGAACTGACTGACTTTCTCTTGGATATTTCAAACTACACCTCAGTCTTCTATTCATATAGAGGAATTTCATATATAGCTTGTGAGTTATTGGTAAACCATAAACAATTAGGTGTAAAAGCAATTGTGCGTCGTTGTCCTTTCTGATGCAAGTCTGTGTTAAAACTGGAGTTTAATGAATTTGTCATACTTTCATCTTAAAACAGTAATTTTGTGTAAAAATAAGTGTTAAAAAAATTAAAATTGGAAATATAAGTAATTTTTCTAATAATTTCTCACACATTTTAGCATATGTATCATCTTTAATAAAAATTATCATTATTGAAAAAAAAATAAAATCAAAAATATATAAAATGAAAATCTGTTTTATTTTCTCCATCATTATGATTAATTATTAAAAAAATTTAAGTCCATAAATTTTTGTATTTAATTATAAACATTTGTCAGTTTTTTTTTAACTTGAAACATTATAACGCTAGTATTTTATTTTGCCAACTTCTGTGGTGGAGGACCGTTTCATTCAGAAGATCCCAAATTCAAATAGTAGCCAGACTTGGCATTTTTCATGATGCATCAGGCTTCATTTCCATAGCAAATTAATTATCTAAAAAAAAAAATTATGTAAATTTATTGTGTAATGAAGTTTGAAGATAATTGGGTAAAAAAGGGACTGCCATTTTAGTTAAAGTTACCTTAGCAATGTCTTTTTTACACCAATATCTTCATCTCATCAAAGCAATTAAAATGATATGAAAACCTTTTGTAAAAATATGGTAAATGTCTGCTAATGTAAATACAGAACGTAATTTATGCTTTTGTTTTTTCATTCATAAAATGCCATAAATATACAGAGTTAAATTACTCACCTGTACTATAATGTTAATTTTTTCTTTTCAGACTAGTGGTTCATTAGGTGAGCAGGTGATAGCTCACTTTGTTGCTCATTGTGAACCTATTGTGGCATTATCTTTTGATCCATCTGGGCTATTGTTATTAACAGTGGATAAGTGTGGTTACCGATTTCATTTATTCCGTATTCATCCTCATCCCGGAGGACCTAGTCTTTGTGAGGTTCATCATTTATATACATTACACAGGTAAATAACATATCTGTTTATATTTTTGGTTATTTGTACAGCTATTTGTAATGTTTTAGTTATTTGGTAATTAGTACAGAGTTTAATGTGGCATTTTTCATGAATGTTGATGTTTTTTCTTCTTATTCCTCTTTTTCCTTTTCTCTTATTTTTCTTTTCCTCTTCTTTCCGTTGTTTCCAGTTCTTTTTCATTCTTACCCAGAGTGCTTTTTTTTGCTTTTCTGTAAATTTTTTGGAGTTCTTTGGTTTTCATTTTCATGTAGTTTGAAATCCTCAGTTGTTTTTGAAACTGTATTCTCCTCTTTCCAATCTTTATTTAATTTTTCTAGGTTTTTGTTTACTTCCTGGTTCCATTCTATTTTTTTCCTATTTTTGTAATGTTAAATAATTGCTTTGTAAGTCTGATGTCACTCATTCTATAAACATGACCAAAAACCTCATTCTTCTTTTCTGCATATCTGTTTCTAAATCTTTTATTTCTTGGTAAATTTTTTTGTTAGATTTTAACCTACACTTTCCTCTGCTCTTTCAGGTCCAAAAATCTTCCTTAAGATTCTTTGTTTTTCTTTTAAAAGATTTCTTACATTAAACTTTTCCTAAACAGTCGCTTGTATACAGGGTAAATTATTATTTTGTAGTGTCGTTTAGCTTTATAGCTTAAGGATTACATATTGTAAACATCCACTGTGAGTCTATGAGCTGTTTTAATTTTATGAATCCTACCATTAATTCCTTTTTCGAGTACAGTTAGTGTTTTTATCTCCTGAAGAAACTTAAATTTGTCTACTTTGTGTATCTTTTGTTTCTTTTCAAAGATTATTTCTTGTATGCTGTTCTTATCATTGATTATAAATTCTGCTTTTTTCACAGGATATTTCTAATCATATTTTTTGCTGTTTTCTGCCAATAGCTGTGCATTTAGTTTTGTTTCTTAATATTTCTAGCCAGGATAACTGTGTCATCAGCAAAGACTAAATGATTAATGGCTAATTTCTTTTTCCATGTTCCTATAAATTGTGAGATTCGTTGTTTAATCTACTCTTTATTCCATTCTCTAATTACTTTTTCTAAGGCAGTGTTGAGTAGAATTGGGGAGATGCCATTATACCTTTCCCTTGTTTTTATCTCAAATGCTTCTGAAAATTTTCCATGTAGTTCAATTTTAGATTTTGTATTTATTTAATTAGTGCTGTTCTTTTCCTATCTCCTTCTGCTTCTTCTAATATTTCAAATAATGATTTGTGGGATATGGATTTATAGACTTTTTTAAAATTTATAAAAACTGCAACATATTTTTACCATTTTTGTTAAAATAATTTATGAACATTTTTAAATTTAGAATTTGTTCAGTGTAGGATCTTCCTAGGTGAAAACCATCCTAGTATTTTCCTAAATAGTTCTAAACTTTGTAGTGATATACTTAAAATTTTGTAAAGAATTGGTAAAAGTGATCTTCCTGTATAATTGTTTGTTTTATTTTACTTCCTTTTATCTGAAGCGAGTGTATTATTGCATTCTTCCATTCCTCTGAGATTTTGTATGTTGGCTAAATTTCTTTACAAACAATTTTAATCTTGGTTATTTACTTGGGGAAGTTTTTTTTTAAAAAGATTTCTGCTGTTATCTTATCTTCTCCTGAAGCTTTATTATTAAGTTGATTTCATAAGAAAGCTACCGTTGTAATGGGTACCATGATTCAACTTCCAGAAAATTTTGACATATCTTTGCGTTTCAAGTACCCAGACCCCATGTGGGTACAATAACTGCTGTAATTTTTCACCAATTTCTTTCAAATACATAAAAATATAACGACCCAAAACTTTGCTTGAGTTTGTTAATGGTAAAATCGGACCATGGAGTAGCTTTTTCGAAAAAAGAAAATATCGCTATAAATTTCTGATTAAGTAAAATATAGAATTCATTAAAAATTCCCACTATTCTTTGGATAAGAGCCTAAAACTTATCTAAGTAAAGTTTTTTGATATTACCAACCACTGGCCCAGGGATGAAAAAATGGGTTTTCGAAGACAAAAAAAATCATACCTCCCTTAATAGGAACAGTATCGAATCAGTTTAAAGTGATCATTAGTCCTCAAAACATTTCCTAAAACTTTTGTCTGAAACAATTTTTGATATGATCAACCCCTTATGGCAAAGGATGACCACAATTGGAATTGTAAGACGATGGGGCTAAACATGTGAAACTTTTTTAAATGCAACCATTCTTGCATTGAGTAAATTTGAAGTTTTTCTTAACTTTAAGGTGGAAATGTTTTATATCCCCTACTTAGCGCTGGTGAAATCTACCTCCACTTTCCGGTATGCCAAAAGGGATTTTTTTTTAGTTATCTTATTTCATTGATTTCATTTTCATTTGGATGGAGTGAGTTTTCTATTATGTGGTTAGGTGTTTCAAAATTAGATAGTTCTTTGGGATTTGAGTTATTTAATTTAGTATTTCGTATGATGTTCGAGTAATTTGATTATTTTTAATTTAGGTTCTAAAATATTTCTTAAAATTATCCTTTCTTTTTTTAATTATTTACCAGTCTCGATTCTTTTTTTGGCTGTTATCGTTTCTGCAGCATGTAAGCATTCTGATAATAGTTGTTACTGTGGATTTTTATTATATATATTTTTTGTTAGTTGATAGGCTAGTTTCATTTTATTTGATTCTATTTCTGAGTTGTTTTTTTCTAGGGTGTTATATATTATTATTTCTTTAAGATATTTAAGTTTTTTAACTATTTTAATTTTAGCAAAGTTACTTTTTTAGATATTTTGATTTATTTTTAATATTTCTTATACATTTAATTTTTTTTTTAGAAATTTATAATACTGTTTTTCTAATTTCTTTTAAGGTCACTTTTTTAATTTTTGCTTCTTCAAGTTGTTTGAAATTACTGCCAGATCATCTGCAAAGCCAAAACAATCTATTAATGCCTTTTTGTAATCAGGTCTTGTTTTTTCCACCTAATTGGATTTCAATGCTTTCCTCCATTTTTTTATAACTCTATCTTTATTCTGAACACATTAGATCAACCATTCCTGACAGGATAAGAGAATCTGAGAAATCCATCTGTGCCTTAAGTCTGTTTTGATTTTAATCGGTTCTGTCAATTCCCATATAAATCTAATTAAACAGAAAAAAAATTAATTAGAATGGTTTTATAAAAGTTATTAGAAATTGTTTGTTCGATTAAGTTTTTACCTTTTTATCGTCTCTGCTCATTTCTGAGAAAACCTGGATTATCCCTATCTATAGAATCATATGACTTTAAAAGCTATAAATGTAATTACATAAATGAAGTTTAGTTTTTTCTCCGACTTTGAGATTTGTGTAATTTTTTTCTTTTAGGTGCCATATAATTTTTTTTAAATATCTTATAAAAAAGGATTGTTATTTTATTTTAAACCTGGATCTCTATTCTTATAGTTTTACGATAGAAAACTAAATACTTATTTTGATGATATTTAATAGTAATTAAAAAAAAGGTTTGTGTGAAATTGTTTATTTACAGTTTTGTTTGTACACTTCTGTTTGCAAGTCTTTCTTTTTTTTTTTAATAATTCTAAATGTTTTATGAATGACAGTATATCAATAGTTTAGTAATTAAAATTTAACATTTAATTTGATGCTACGTTACGCTTAACTTTCTTGTATATTTTATTGAATATTCTGGTATAATATTTCTCTATTATGTCTGTGTATTTAAATTAATTTAGAGAAATTTTGTT
>JAAAKQ030180668.1:0-12285 GCA_010016005.3 Zanna intricata | reverse complement strand
TATGTTTATTGGAAACTTTTTTCTTATTTTTATATATAGAATCCGTTTCCGAGAGATTGCCGTGCAGTTTTGATACAACCTGTATATATTATAAATAAAAAATCAATTACAATGAAAATAATTGTTATTTATCGTTTAGAAGCTCTCAATGAGCGCTTATTATTGCAGTTAAGAAAATGTCCAAAATCGAAATATTTTGGATTTTGGCCTTTTATTGGAAACTTTTGGTCCAGTTGATTGTAATCAAAAGGGGAGGTGCACAACTAGATTTTTTAACAGTCCTAAATTCAAAATTTCAGCATTCTATTTTTAACCATTTTTGAGTATGCGAGATAATACGCACATATACGTACGTCTCGTACATACATATATCTCACCGAAACTAGTCAAAATGGATTCAGGGAAAGATCAAAATAAATTTTTCCCTTGAAATCTGAAAACCGAAATTTTTCGTCATCAAAATACTTTCTTTATTTCGTACAAGGAAGCAAAAAGGTGTAATAGTTGGTAAAAATTTAGGTATAAAAATATGTCTGAATACAACATAAAATTTTACCAAATATTTTTTAAGAAATAAATATAAAACATTTAAATTGTAACATAAATTTTTTCTAGAGATTTATAAATAGATTTAGTAATAATTTTTATTTTATGTTTGTTGGTAAAACTTTGTTATCAATATCTTCAGTGAGTGAGGAAGTTCTTGGGAGACAGTTTTTTCAAAATTTTGCAAACATAACTCCATTTCATATTAAACTCAGTACAAGTGAGGTTTCTTATCTTGAAATTTAGAAGAAAATTTTCCCCAAAATTCCTTTTTCTCCAAAAATCTAAAAAGTTATTATTTTTTTATTTATTGCATATTTTAACGTTTTTTTTATGTCTTCCTAGGTATAGTAGTTCTGCAAGTGGCAAAAAAAAAATATTTTGGTGGCAATACGGGTATCGAGGGGTGGGGGAGAGCCAGTCAAAGTTTTAAAAATAACCATTTTTGAAATTTTATAAAACATTTTTTTGGTTTATTTTCATGTATCATTATTTTTCCACTTTATAAATAAGGGCAAATGATCAATGCCAGAAAAGTATTGCAATTTTATTGTAAGCTTTTTATTTTCAGTCAATGTAAAAATAAAAAATAATAATAATAAAATGAAATCAATTTTTAATTGATCGAGATATAAAAATAACGCTTACAGTTTTAAAATTAATCAATATGTTTTTTTTTTTTTTTTTAATAATTATACTGAATTGACAGTTTACCAATTTCGTTTGATATTTTAATAATATTTTTTAAAAATAAAAAATTTAATTTAATATAAAAGATTAATTAATTCGAAAAGAATAAAAGTCAATTTAAAACTTAGTCACGAAGATGTTACTTTATAATAACAATTATTATTAAATTTAATTATTTTTTCACGGTTGTAAATTTTTATTTCCTAGAACATATTAAGAAAAAAATCGTGCTTCTCTCTCTCTAATTTTGTTTTATTCCCACAAAACTATACATCTTTATGGTGTGTGTGTGTGTGTGTGTGTGTGTGTGTGCGTGCGTGCGCGCGCGCGCGCGTGCGTGCGTTCAGGTGTGCGTGCGTTCAGGTGTGTGTGTGTTTCTATTTTAGCGCTAATATAACTTAAAGTATATAAACAAGAAAAAGAGAATAAATAAATGAGTGAGTGAGAAAAAGAGAGAATTTATATTTGAAAGGGACATAATTTTGATGTTTATTTTAAACTTACTAAAGACATGGTAATTATTTTCAGCGACTGTACAACGCGATTACTGTTAACAGTTCACGTATGTAATAAACAAACAAGCTTATTGCTGAGTCGGGTTCATCTTGGATATTATTTATATAGATTATGTTAAAATAGTTAAAACAAGATCTGACTAAGAAAGAATAATAATAATAATAAAAAAGAACCTAATTAATGTGTGATAGAAAAATGTTAACAGTTACATGTAATGAATCTGTATTTGTATGTTAAGTGTTAACGGGCATATAAAATGAAGAATTAAATAAATTGGTTAAAGGTCAAACACACAGCCACACAAAGTTTTAATCTAAAGGTTAAAAGTTGGGCGCACTCTTAGTGAAAGGAAGTTTAATGTGACTATCTAACCCCCGCTAATATAAGTTCAACTGACATCGTCTTTTATATCCATACAATATAATATTAATGAATTAACTACGAAAGTGTACGTCGATTCAATCTTAATCGAGTATATATATATTCTCATACATTATACTCACTTTAATTGAGATATCAACAACTTTAAATATTAGGTTATACGTGATACATGAATACTTTAAGTTAACTTTAAATTAACATTTGCTTTAATACGTATAATATAAATATACAGAAATTTTGGGAGGATCTTAACCTTCTACAGTTCTGAATTATTGTGGCACTTTAAACGGTCGGGTATTGTTTGCCTTTAATTGAACTAATATCGGTTTCAGTAAGCTACAATCTTAAATTATTTATGTAAAAATTAATAACTGATAATATCTTTATTTATTTATTAATTTTTTCTTACATTCTACTCAATTACTCTTATAATAATAGTAAACATATCTCACAAATACAAAAAGTTAATTATTGTCCGACAACAAACAAAAAAGACTTGACGTAATACTACTACTAACCAATTTACTAACATTAATTAAAACCAGTTTGGCGTATCATTATTGTCATTGTTTTCATGTAGTAAATAATAAATTTAATTATATAATTCAAACCTTTACCTTTTATTTAAAAAAAAAGATTTATGATGATAAAAAAATAATAAATAAGAGAAATGTTTTTTAAATACCTAAAAGGAATTGTTTTATTTCTTTTCGGATAAACAATTATGTATATTATCATTAATAATAGTAATGAGATATTTTATTTGTAATTGTCATACGGAAGAAAACATTTATAAAATTAAATTATTTACTCTATATTAAAGTTCATTTGGATAACTCTTTGTTTTTAATTTTTCATTTATATCTAACAAATGCTATAATTAGTATCGTTCTCCAGATTTATAGATTAAATAAAACTTATTAACAGCACTCTAGTATTTTATATAACATCAACTCTATTCTTTATTTTAACGTCCTACACTTCTAACCATTCGCTAACAAATAATAGTCATCAGCGATCGTAGTGGCACAACTTATAAAACAAAAATCACGTATTGGCCGATTTATATTGATAAATTAATAAATCCGATAATTTAATAACGTCTTTATATATGTTGAATAGATATTTGTTTATCCCACAACAAATCTCATTTGATATGCTTAACAGAAAATTAAAAATTGATATTTAATTGCTGGTCTGTTATAATTTAATTTTAATTTTAATTGATTTTATTTTTATAAAATTAAATATTTATAAGTATTACAATTAATGCTCGTTTTAATTCACAACCATTTGTCCATTTATCTTATACACTGGTATAAATAAATGGTGAACTTTTTTCTTCTTTTTTTTTTATTAATGATTAATATAAATTAATACATTTTTAAAATGTGCGGTTGTTTTATTTTATAATTTTTTAACAAAAACTAAAATTTGTATCATTAAAGGCAATAAAAACACAAATTTTAAAGTGAACTGAAAAACAAGCATTTTAAAATAAAATGGAAGATTTTTATCCTTCTACTGATCGCAGAACCTGGAAAACAGTCCTTTAATTTGGGGCTTTTTCTTATCGAACGGGTACCTGTTTATTTAATTTCGAATATGCATTAGTTTTGTTTATGGATTGATTTGTGGATTGTATTCCTATTTTTTCTAGATCAGATTAAAAAATCGTTATTAGGGCTGACCTTGGGAGACTAGCAATTTATTTTCACCTTCCTTCCAGCATGATTCCCCTTCAGTCCGTCAATTGAAGGCCTATCAGTGGTAGCGCCTTTAGGAAATGCGCCTGATGAGACCCTAGTTGTTGAAGAAGAAATGCACTCCCTTCCCTGGAGGGAATCGCATAAGCTAACAATGGGTCTAAATTGTAATGTAGAGGAAAGGAGTTAGGTGAGAATTAAGGTTTCGTAGACCCTCCTCATTCTCGCCATCCATTCTTTATCTTACATTAACATAAAAACAATCGGGCTAAGATAACCTTATACAAAATTGTTGTCATTTAATATTTTTCTAGGTTAGTTACAAAAGTAGCCTAGAGTATAACTCAAGTAATAGTTTCATACAAAAAATAGTTCGTTTTAAGGTTGGAGCAATTCCTGAATTTTATTTTTTTTTTTTAGTATTTCACTATTCAGCAATTATTTAAGAGATACTGTTGATCACTTTTGTAAAAAATATTAAATGGCTGCCATTTTGGTTAGGATTATCGTAACACATTTTTTTTTTATGTCAAGTATCTTTTTTATTTCAACTTCCTTTAAAATGTATATTTAAAGTTTTAAGAAATTTACGTTTTGCTGTCTATAGTGTCTCCTGTATACTTGGGCTTTGGTAGTCTCATGCCAAAAAAATAAATCGTTTTGAAATAAGATCATTTGCTAAAATTTATTTTTTATATTTAACTCTTAGAAAGTTTCTTAAGAAAGCCATAATTTATCCTTTGTTAATACCCGTTTATATATATTAATATTCTCCTCATTGTATATTAATTTTGTTTTTTAAATAGTGAAAGTTAAGATAAACATTTTATAATATACTCTTTTATTTGTCAATCACAGTATAAAATAAAATATAATAAAAATAAAGAATATTTACTGAGATTTTACACAATGTTTTGTCTAAAATCCGAGGCTTTTCCAAAGATAAAGCAAACATATACACATCCCCCTACTGACTAAATCTCCCTCACCGCTCTTCTCCACCCCGAGACCGGACCTGCAAGTAAGCATAACTTAGTCCCGGGAGGTTATGTCCGACTTGCGTACGAAACTCTTCTACTCTGATCTTCTTGATATTCTTCCTCTTGTGTTCTCTAGACTATTTCTATGTATTCTTCTCAATTCTTCAAAGTATCTTCTATAATCATCTCTTTCGTTCACACAGTCATTCCAACATTCAATCTCATTCCTCACACCATCACACTCTTCTTTTTTTTGAGTGTAAATGTAGGTGTGTGTGTGTGTGTGTGTGTGCGCGCGCGCGTTCACGCCGGGGTGTCAGGCGTTTTCATGCGTCCTCATCGCCGCCCATCCCCGAGTCAGGGACGCGCGACGACTCAATAGGAGGCTGTTCCTCGTCTCCGGCTCCTTCATGAAAGTGGGTCTAACTAGGAGGATCCTTATCAGACCAGGGCTTGGGGAGTCCCCGTGCTTCATCGTCGCAGCCCATCCTTGCAAGCAGGGACGAACTGAGATTCTATAAAGGGCTGTCCTTTCCTCCCAGGCCATCCTTCGTAATCAGTTGATCCAGACCCACTCTTCTTCCACTTTAGTTCGGATTATTTTAGTTATCCAATTTCAGGTATTTTTCCAGCCCAGCCTTCCACTTAGCATCGTAACTATGATTTCATCAGGGGGAGCTGTCTCTTACATTAAATTCATTCCTTATTTCTTTCCATCTGGGGTACTTCAGGACAGTGTGTTCAGTCGACTCCACCTCACCACAATACAGGCAATTGTTCCAAGCCCTCTTGCCAAATCTGTAGATTTGTACCAGAGATTTGGTACATATACACATCCAACCAAATTAAATTGATTCCCACATGAACAGTACATCCGTATAAATAATGGATTTATTAAAATAGTAAAAAAAAATGGTTAAGTTTGATGAATGTTTCATTTTTATGACAATTAGTTATTTATAAACAATACTAGTTTTAGTTTTAATAAAGATTCTTAAATGTACAAAGTAATGTTTGCAAATAATGTAATAATTAAAACAGATATTTGAACAGCTCGAATAGAAAAACAAATATTATATCAATATATTTTCGGTGATGTAGAAGTCTTTCAATGTTTTTTAGAAATTTTGATTAATAAAAATTCACTGTTTGATTGATAAAATAAAGAATAATAGGGGTAGGAGGAATAATTTTCATCCGTTATCGATCATTACGTAATGGTAATAATGCTTACAGTTTGATATTTCTAAACGCATAAGAATTGGATAATCGTGGTTATACACTAAAATTAAAAATTATTTTAAATATAATTATAAATATAGTATATATTAAACGAGTATATGTAATCTAATAGTTGATTAATATTTTTACTAATTTGACGGAACTAATGCCGGCCTCCTTGGCGCGAGTGGTAGCGTCTCGGCCTTTCATTTCGGAGGTCCCGGGTTCGAATCTCGGTCAGGCATGGCATTTTCAAACAAGCTACGCATCATTCACCTTCATCCTCTGATGTAATACTTAATTGTGGTTCCGGAGGTTAAAAAAAAAAAAGAATTTGACGGAATGTTATTTATATACCTTAAAGTAGTTCATAAATTTAATTTTAATCATATGAAACACGAGTATATCATGCTTGTATAAGATAATATTACAAAAAAAAGACCATGTAGTCTTTATTTTTACTTTTTTTTTTGTACGAAGTTATACACCTGTTGCCATAATAAAGTCTTATAAGAAAGTTATGAAGACTTAATTTCTATCTACAGATACAGAATGAAGAACTGTTTTTTCTTAAAATGCTAAGGTAACAATTCAAATTATAACATAAAAAAAGTTTAATCTAACAAATAATAATGCATATTATCTGTACCACCGTGATAAAGAATAAATAATTTAATTGTAGTAATTCAAAAAATTACTGCATTTTTTGAATTACTACAATTAAATTATTTATTCTTTTTGGTAGATCTCTATCCAGATAAAGCTTATGGATTTCATACGGAATAAAGATAGCGCAACAGAAATAGAATAAAAGTTAAAGGTAATGTAAAATATTTTTAATTATTTACTCCTTGCATCTGAAACGATAGATAATATTTTTAAAATTGTTTTTTTTTCGTAACTGTTTAGAAATAAAACACTGCATGTTAATCCAGTATACACAGTGGAAAAATTACCCACTTTGGAAACCACCTCTGATAAAATATTAAATGGTCATTTTGTTTAGAATTGTCATGGCCTAACGTTTTATAATTTTAAAAGTTAACACTCATAATATCTACACTGAGGAGTCAAAAGTACTTATGAACTCATACGAAAGAAAAGGGAAATTCCCAAAATTCTTGGGATTATCCCAACAGGTTTAAGGACCGTTCTTTTTCGCTGAAACAAGCGTCACATATGTTGCTATTTGGATATGCTGCATACATGGCTCTTTCCTGAAAGAGCCATGTATCACCATAATTCTATGATTCCATAGAATCATAGAGAGACCATAATTCTATGGTCCACTAAGGTAGACCATAGAATTTTATATAGCAGCAAGATAGTGTGCCGCCTCACTGACATAACTCTGTTTTGGATCGTTTGAATTTTGTTTTCCAGAACCTCTAGATTGGTAGGCATGAACCCAATAAAAGAATTGTTTCTGGTTGGTTCCAGGATTACCCGACCTGATCCCGTGTGATTTTTCCCTTTGAAGTTTTATAAATGATTTTGTTTATGTGCCTTCTCCATCTAATAATCTACCCAATTTGAGGCATAGGACTGAAGCAGCTGCTCTGCCTCCGGAACCACTGTAAATTATTACGTCAAAGAATGAGTGAGGATGACATGTGTAAATGTAAATGAATTCTTGTGCAGTCTGAGTTGAAGTCTGAGTCTTGTACAGTCTCATGTGATCATTACCGAGATGTGTGGTTAATTGAAACCCACCACCAAAGAACACCGATATCCACAAACAAGTATTCAAATCCGTATAAAAGTAACTGCATTTACCAGGATATAAAACTTAGAACTTTCCAAATCAGCTGATTGACGATGTCGAGTTGATCACTAGACAAACCCGGTGGGTTACACCTTATATCCTGGTTAAAGTATGGAACGAATTCTCTTAACGGTTGGATGTGTGCCGCATAATTAAAAGTGCTCACAATAAACACTTGTAGGGAAAACATAAGAGTTAATCTTTTATTTTATTCGTTAATCATAACTGTAAGTTAAAGTTAAAATATACTAATTTTTTTTTTTTTGTATACCTTTTATGATGTTTATCATGTTATCTTAATGTGATATTATCATATTAAATTGAGTTATTAATTAATTTTAATGGAATTAATTAAAAAAATTATTTCTATAGTAATTTTAATATTATTTATTAATCATGTCTGAAAAATACTACAGTACTATATATGTTCTTTTTAACCTGTTTTTTAACCCCCGGGACCACCGTTAGGTATTTCAACAGAGGATAGAGATGAATGATTTTTAGCGTGTGTGAAAATGACATGCCTCACTGGGATTTGAACCCGGTACCTCCAGATGAAAGGTTAAGACACTACTCCTCTCGCTAAGGAGGCCAGCACTTATTTTAAATCAATTTTTTTAATACTTTTAGATTATTTATAATTTTTAGCACTTATCAAGGACATTCTTTGTTAAAAAAAAAAATAATGAGACCTGATGTAAACGTAGATAATTAGGAATAAAATATAAATTTAGTTGAATATAAAATATTAAAAGTAAAAAAATTTTTATATTGGTAGAAAAAGGAGAAATTTTATAAAAAAAAAAAAAAAAGTAAGTATGCTAATATTCATATACATCTAACAATCAGAACGATGATCTTATAAAAATTAATGTCGAATATAGTAATTCATGGTAATTAAAGATGGAAAATTAAAAAAATTAGAAAGGAAAAAAGTGCGATGTTACAAGAAGATGTTGAAAATTGAGTCGATAAATTATGAAATGAAAAGAACTAATACATATGATAGAAAAAATTCAACATGTAAATAGAAGAAGAGAGGAAATAAGAGGCAGAATCTGATAGAGTGACTATGTTAGTAGGCCATTAATTAAGAAATCCAGTTTTTTTTTTTTCACTATGGTTATACAGAGATGTATAGAGAGTTAAAATTGTAGAGAAAGACACCGGTTGGAACCTATAAACCAGATAATTGAGATTGCAGTATGAAGTAATTATGGTAAGATTAAAAGATTTAACATTTCTGATCGCATGGATAGAGTTCCTATTAATGATAAAGATAATATTTTTGTTGTCCATAAAACAAAATTTCTGGGTGTTTATTAATGAAAATTTTTCATAGGATAATCAGATTGGTTTCGTTTGCCACAAATTGATTTGAAGCGCTTTAATAAAACGCTAAACTTGTCATCAGTATTTGATATTTATTATGCCTAAATATATTCTCATATATAAAATAAATTTATCTTTTGAATTTAGATAGATATATTTAAGACAGATTTAAAAAATTCAGATAGATTTAAGTTATAAAAGTAGGCTGTCATATCACATATCATGTATGAACCATGTAACTGGTTTATAGAAAATTAAAAAAAAGTTAACTTATATTTATAACTATAGATGTCGAATCTTTTCTAAAAAAAAAAAAAAAAAATTATTTTTTCTTTAAAAAAAACACAGTACTCATCTCTTATCGAACCAGAGAATGGAACAGTTTACATATAACGCAATGGTTCAGCTTACGGAAAAAGGGCCTTACTATACCTACTTTACTATTTTTAATAGGTTACTGAACCATGTGAAAAAACCTTCCTTCATATTTTGTATAAAACAAAATTAAAACGAGAACAAAATTAATCTGTTGATAAATTTCTAAATAATTGCAATAAAAGGAACTTGTTTTTCAGCATCCCATTTAACGTGTACATAAATAAATAATTTAACTAGGAACACGTTTTTTTAGGAACATTTGTAAACAAATGTTCCTAAGAAAAATATCACCTTAACATGGCGAAATTTCGAGATGGCCTGAGAATTATCTCAACCCTTGACCCTTTTTTAAGTTGAAAATTTAATGGTATCAATGTCACATATATATATATATATATATAGCAGTAATCTGATCAAGTTCAGTCAAAATCGGTCCAGTAATTCTATAGATATAAGATGATTTATAGGTCAACACCGGACACATATACATATACGAACATCAACATCCGGAAAATTCCATCTTGTTTTTTAGTTCCTTAGTTGTCAAAACGTCAAGAACCGGTAAAAAATGCATATTTCAAAATTGACCGGATTAGAATACGTTCCTTTTAGTGCTAAAATCCGCTATAGCGCTATTTAGACAAGAAAATAAAATCTTTCTAACTAAAATTAATGACTAAAAAATTTCACCATCAGAAGTTGCATGGTTTTCTTTTCTCTCTGACAATATGAAGAAAAGAAAATAAACTAATTTTACGCGTAATTTGATTTCCATAAAATTATTTAGCGGAAACTACAGTTGTTTCGGTACACATTACCTTCCTCAGGATTTACAAACTATTTTTTTTTTTTTTTTTGTTTAATCTCCGGAACCACAATTAAGTATATCTTCAGAGGGATAAAATGAATGAATTGTAGCGTGTGTGAAAAATACCTTGCCTCACCGGGATTCAAACCTGAGATCTCCGGATGAAAGGCCGTGAAGCTACCAATCGGCCACGGAGGCCGGCGAGGGCTCAAACCGAATTCCGTTTGTAACACCCTTAGGAAGATGCTGTATACCGAAACATCTGTTCGTGTTTTTTTTTTTTTTTTTTTTAGTAATTTTATGAAAATCAAATTAACATATTCGTTTATATATATATATTTTTTTTTCATAAATAACGGCTTGATTGACAATATTATTTAAACTAATTTATTTACTTATTTAGAATAAAAGCTTTAAAATTATACTTGGATGTTTTGTTAATTTTTCACATTCCATAAATCTTTTTTTAATTATAAATAAACCTATTCCAATTATTTTATGAAACTAAAAAGATCTGTGTGATCCGTTAAATTGAAAATAATTCAGTAATATAAAAGATGTACTGGTAGAAGTACAATTGAATAACAATTTTTAATCGATATTTTACTCCAGCTAGACTTAATTTAGTTCAAAACTTTAATTATATGCTATTTTATAATAGGTAACTAATTATTACTATTTGTCCTCGAATATAACCATTAAATATATCCTTTAATAGGAAAACTGTTTTTGGTTACACTATACCAAAACAGTGATTATTAGTTAGTTACTCGTTCAAATTAATATTGATTTTTTACGGCTTGAAATTATTCATGATTTTTATTTATTGCTTCATTAAAACGAAACCCCTCCAATCAGAATATAGAAATTGTTGTAATTTGTATGGATATTAAAGTGAATTGTTAGTAATCAAATGGGTATAAGATAATTTTATTATGAATAGTTTTATGTGAATGCAAACTACTTACATATAAAAACGAGCATACATCTATTTTTAATTTAGCAATTATTTGAATCTTTTTGTAATATTATTTTACGGGTACAGTAAATACAGAATTTTTTTTTATAGATTCAGCATTATTGTTAATGTATTTTATCTAGATGTTTATCAGTCTTTGTGATTAAATTGTTACTTGTTTTAAATTGGTAAATACTTTTTTTAAATATGATTATCCATTCTTTTTTTTCATAATTTTTTTTTTACAATCTAATTCATTCATTAAATAAGAATATAGATTAGATAATGGTTAGTTAAACAAATTTAAATATTCTTCATATATCGATATGTCGTATATAAATACATCGTTTTATCTTTATGGCATATGATCAAATTAAATCATTTTATATTAAAAAAATACTAGTTACATTTACTTTTTATGTAAGTAATGATGTTCATTACTTATTTAGACTCTGTGGTTATCTAGGCTGAATCTATAAAGAAGTGATTAATAAATTTAAATAGAAAATAGATTTCTGAAATTTAAAATTTCATGAATCTAGAATAATAATTAAATATAATTTGTTTAATTAGGTAATTTAGTCTGCAGTTAACAAGTTTGCCTATTTTTTTGTTGAACAAAGTAAAATTTGACAAAATGTAATATATTATAAATGACTGATGTAATATAAACACTCTTTAAGATTTTCAGGAAATAAAATACCATCATTAAAAACGTACAAAAAAATTGTAAATTCCTTGCGTTAGACATTTATTTGAATAACCTATATATTGGAAAAATAATGATAATGAAGATAAGCTAAAAAGAGTTTTAATATAGTCCTAAAATCTATATTTTTAAACTTAGTACAGCTCTAATGTCACAATTCTACCTCCAAAGTATTTTTATTTTTTATTTTTTGGAGGTTCTCTTGCACCACTACTACTACACCTTTCTTTATCTGTTTAGCCTCCGGAACTACCGTAAGGTATTACTTCAGAGGATGAATGAGGATGATGTGTAT
>JAAAKQ030180657.1:0-10467 GCA_010016005.3 Zanna intricata | reverse complement strand
TCTCCAAACATATTACAAAAGTAACTGGGGTCATTTATGCTCTTTCTTAGAATATATTTTTCAGTAACACAGCAAAACTGATACTACACTAACGGTAAATCACAAAACAGAATGTAACCACATTTAAATACGCAGTTGTTTAAATTGTATAACTAAAAAGACTACTGTGCTGACATATCAGAATCTATAGTAAATAGTAAATTAATCATCATGGCCATACAGCTACTGTCTTCATAATTTTATATTTGTATTCAACCTGCTGTTTTGAAATAATTGAAAATACCTTTTTTTTTAATGAATTTTTGAATTCCGAAAATATTCAGTAATTTTTCATATTAGGAACACAATAATATTTTCATAAACCAGATAATGTGTTTATTATTTTAATCAATTAATTAACTTCTCAATTACATAATTTTTAAAAACTTTATCACAAAAAAAATTTCAATAATTATAAATTCAGTCTACTGGTCGAATCTTCAGGAAAGGAACATGAAGAATAAAAACTTTAAAAGAAGACTAAGCTTTTTAATGATGCAGAATATAAGAGATGTTTTAAGTACAAGAAATAAATAAAAAATAAATAGAAATAGAGAACTGCTTCCAACTAGTCAAATGGCTTAAGATGCCAAATTATTTTTAATCATTTTGATTCCAATCCTTTTTTCTTGATATTAGCACAATTATATAAAAAAAAACACAACAATTTTTTAAATATACGTAACGTATACACTCTTTTTCTTATGTTTAGAAACTAGAGATTATCCTGCCCATGAAACGATCCATCATTCTTCACATATAGGCTGAATGAATATTTAACTTCTATTCAGAACATTAATTTTCAAACATCTTGATTTTTCACTCAGTGCATGAAACAATATCTTTTAAAACTTTGCCCTTTTAAACTATGAGATGTAAACTTTTTATTATATTTTTTCTGTCAAAAACTAAGTACTTGGGTGTGAGTACTTGACAGGATGATTAGTCACTAAGGATGTGTAAAAATAAGTTGAATAACAACATGGAAAAATCTAATGTAGATAAAATATAAATTGTGAGTGATTTAAACTGAATGAAGCTAAGGCATTAAGAAATATAATATATGAACAAGATAACATTAAAGAGTTGATAATAAATAATATGTTATGAAGAAAAGAAAACTGCTGTTGTAGGAAACATTTATTTTATGATAAATGTATTGTATAAGTACTTTTTATGCTCATGTTTGTACTTAAGTATCAACACTATAGAATATTAGTCTAACAATCAAGTTACGTTTTTATTTTAAATTAATTTCGTTAAAGATAACAGAACAGTACTGACATAACAGAGCATATTGTGGAATGCAGTAGCGAGTAATTTCAGTCCATACGAGAAATAGATATAAATTGGTGGTGACAATGATGAGGGGTGGTGAGGATCTTTTGGAAGCTGTTTCTGCTACTATTTCCCTTCCTAAAATACATACTACACAAGGACACAAACACGTCTATAAACACACGTATACATTCAAACGGCTATGGAATGAAACAAGTATACAGTGTTGTGACTGCTTTGGTGTGCACTGGTAAGTGGGAAGACTAATGTCTTCCTTAATGCAACAATGAAATCTTATTATCTTGTTGTAACAGTGCCAACCCAACATGCCATACTAACTCCGCAGCGTTACATCTGTATATCTTTCTATTATCTCATATTATTATGCTGTATCATTCTACTACTACTTATCTTACTAAATATACTCATCATTATAAAATAAATAATATTTCGCTTTATGTATTTCTAACTAAAACACAAAATAACTATTTAGATGATAAATTCTTATTTGTATCAGTAAAAATTTCCCAATTCTGTCTGGTTTTGTAAAGTTATGTTTCAACAGTGATTAAAAGAAATGTGTTTAAAAAGTACAACTTATACATTTTATATAAAAAGAAAAATTACATAAAAATCTATAATTCATTATAGTATTATCAACATTTGTAGCAAATACATAAAAAAAACTTGCATGCACAAAAAGTTTTTGTACAAACACACACACACACACAAACACAACCACATATTGTAGATTTTCTTTTTGTTTCCCTGTTTTTTTTTTCAGGGAACCAAAGAAATCCTTATATCACATTTTACAGAGTTTTAGCAGATATTCACAATACCAATTTTTTTACACGTATAATTATGTTATTTAGGTAAATTTTAGTGTAAAATTATTTATAATAAAAAATAATATAAAATAAAATTTTATATTATATATAAAATAAATAATAAAATGATATTGATATTTGTTTCAAAATAGTCGTTACAAAACAATCCTCTTGTTGTTAACTGAACATACAAGATAGATGCAGATGATATCAATCAATTGATGTACAAGTTAAATGATATCATGAAATATTTAGAAGTTAAGTTAAAAGAAGATTTTAACTATCCAAAAATGTTCTGTTTCAACTGTCTAGTTCAACACGCAACACTAAAGCAATAGGTTTTTTTTTATGTGATCTTTTGGTATAGAATTTCAGAATTGGTATATTATTTTATACTTGTATTTTCATTTGTTAGTTTTTGTTTTATTTGTTACATTTCCATTTTATTAGTTATTTATAAATTTTGTTGCATAGGATATCTAGGCCATATTTTTGGTTACTGGATATATATTTGTTTACTAGTGTTTGTATTTTTGTTGTTTGCTTCTGTATTAGTGTTCTTATTAGTATTTTTTGTTTTTTGTTAATATCATGTTAAGCAGGATAGCAGGTAACAGGGTAGGCCCAGACGGATATCTGAGGATTAGTTGATGACTGTCATTATAGAGCAGAATACACAGATGGACAAGGGGCTTCTTCCAAGTTTGAATGTTGTTTATTGTTTCAATTAGGTAACGTGAGGCAGAGCGCTACCATGGTGTCTTCGAGGTAAGTAATACTTTATTTTAATTTGTTTATAGACGAGTTAAGGAATATTTACATGTCTAGCATTGTTTAAAGTACTGTTGGTATGGTAACGTGGCTATGATTTGTAATCATCCTGCAGGATGTAATCATGTGACGGCAATGGGCACAAGCATGACGAGTGTCCTAATATGTCAGAGGATCTGACTATCATTAATTGCAAGACCACTGGCAAAAACTTGAAGCACCATACTAATAGGAAAGAATGTGGACACTATCTTAGAGCTGTTGAAATGAATTATAACTTAATTTTTAGTGGTTAGATTTGGTCAGTTAAATGCACAGGGTGTCTACATTGTTCAAGTTGAGATTTGTTAGATAGCGCTAGTTGAGGGTTAGATGTTATTGCATCTGGTGAATAGCCAGGATTTTATTGTTGAGAGAGGTTTTATTTTTGTTCAGATAATATGTCTGCTATATTGTGATGTAGAGAGGATGCATGCATCTTCATTAATCTCAAATAATCAAATAATCATCAAGTTGTGGTCCTTGTAGATGTTCTGAAGTTTGCAAGTTCATAGTTTTAGTATAGAGAGATCCTGCTGATAATCATTTTGAGTTCTGGTATAATATCTTTCAATTCTTTGGTACTAATCCAGTCTTGATTGGTGTGGATGTGAACACAAAGTCACTTTTGTGGCATAGCGGTTTCACCAATGATGGCGATGAATTAGTAACAAGCTTCTTAGACCAGCATGGTATTCAGGTTTTTATGTACCTATTGAGTTGCCTAATTACGGAGGTAATGTAGATGGGCGACAGTTGTTTGGAGGAACGAACGTTGACATTACTATTGCTAATATCCTTGCCAATGATTGTAACTGGTGGGTAGTGACGAGTATTCAAACGATCATCACTTGATTCTTTATGAGATAGATAGTGGTTTGAGTGAGCGCTACATATGTAACTTCCCGGTTCAAAGGCATGCGGATTGGAAAAACCTTTGGTTTTCTTTAGGCCAGGCTTCAAGTTTGTGGTCGACCTGAGATTGTGCAAGTCTACACTTCATTCACAATCATACATATCATCCTCATTCATCCTCTGAAATAATATCTTTAATAGTTCTGAAGCTAAAACAGAAAAAAAAGAGAAAAGACTTCGAGTTTGGATTAGAGTCTACAGGTTCTGGATTTGGAGGACCTGGCAGTCAATCTGTCGACTGCTTTTAATGCCACAGCCAAAAATTCAATTTCCCGCAGTTCTGCTCGAGGGAGGCTTGCTGCATGGTAGAATAGGGAATTTTCAGCTTTGAACAGGCTGCCATTCTTTTGGTGAGAGCTTCTCAACATAAGTGAGATCTGGACGACGGGCAGGTGTTGTGAATACAAAGATCGTAGATCTCAATATTTTTACAAAGTTTGGTTGGCGAAGAGAGACTCCTGGCATTCTTTTGTGCATGAGAAGGGGAAGAAGGATCCCTTGGGAGTCGACTATACGGTGGGAAACAAACGATGTAAGGAGGTTTTTATGACTGCCCTATTGACCCGGTTTGGCGTAATTTCAGGATTGTCTGAGATCTTACGCAAATTATTGACGATTTACTACCTGACGACAGTGAGGCAGGAGAAACAGCTTACCATCTGCAGGCGCAGTGTGTGGTTGCTCAGTTTCGCGGGTTTGCAGCGTCCTAGGAGAGGTTAACAATGCAGAAGTGCGTCAAATTATCTGCAGTTTAGGTAGGTGAGAAAGGCCCCAGGCTTTGATGGGATATCGGCAGAGATCCTTGCTCGCTCAGTTGGCGTTAATGTGAAAAAATCACACACGTGTTCAACAAAGTACTGATTGGAGAATACTTCCTGGTATGTTAGAAGAAGGATATTGTTTTTTAAAGGAGGCGACACGGATGACGTTGTTACTTTGTTGTAAAGGCTCTTGACATTGGTTATTGGTATGAAAATATTCTATACCTGCGTATAAATGAGAGGCTGTTCTCACAAAGCTATCTGATCGAAATTCAGTACGGATTTCGTCCCGAAAAGGGTACCGAGGATGCCATATTGAGGTTACCCTACCCCTCGTTAGCTCTCATCACCCTCACCCGGGTGAGGGTGGTGAGAGCTAACGAGGAAGAATATGTCGTGGGAATTTTCCTGGATATCTCCGGTGCGTTTAATAATGCATGGTGGTCTTCTGTCGTTCAAAAATTACAAAAGAGACATTTCACTGATTGTGAAATGTAATGCAAAGTTACTTAAGGCATCGGTATAAGCATGCCACACGAGGCATGATGTTCAAGGGTTGTCCACACGGCAGCGTGTTAGGTCCATTGTTTTGGATTGTGGTATTTGATTCCCCGGCTGGATTTTCATCGTGGTTTATTCGGATGATGGACTCCTGCTAGTCGAAGGATGCTTGAGAAGGGAGGTTGAGTTCCGAGCCATCTAAACAAGCAGGATACTTGAATTATGGGGTCATCAACTCAGAAAAGTGATAACTTTCAGCTCAGAAAAGACCACGATGATGTTTCTCAAAGTCGTTTTGGCAGTGAAACTTCATATTCATGTTTAGATGTTAGGCTTTCGTATTAAATATTTTCAAGTTCAAAAGTTCATCGGGGTGTTTCTTGATGAGAAATTGCAGAAGCGTGTTAATATCGTCGCGGAGAAAGCGTTCTTTGGTATTCGATGAGTGGTCAACCCTGTGTGAGGAACAGCCAGGTGGGTTAGGATATTTTTTACCGTAACATAAACGTGAAACTATAGAACATTTTTTTTGTGTTAAAAAAAAGTCATTAAGGATATGAAGAAAAATTGTGATGATTATTAGATAAAAATTCTTGTACGTAAGTTAGTAGATGATTTTTAAAACAGAAAATTATTTAATAATATATGATTAACAAACAAAACGAACCAATCAGTTGCAGACGAAGAGGAAGTTGCAATTTACAGTTGCAGAAGATAGGAATTTCTTATTTATATTTTAATAAAAATAATCTCTTACTGAAAACAATCCCTTACTGAAATCAATCACTTTTCTTTAGGTTACCGTATTTTATCTAGAAACTAAGACATTTTGGTCATACATTAATATTACCAATCTTAAAATATCAGTTTTTATCCATAACTTAGCATTTTGTTACATTTTTAAACTAGTAGTAAATATTATAGAATAATATATAATAGCAATACTTGCAAACATAACAAGGAATTTCTAAGTAGAGCCTTAATATAATTCAAGTTTTTCACAGAAAAACGTTTCTATCTTTTAGCTACAACTGATTAGTACTTTTTGTTTGTTAATAATACTTTCTAAAATTATCTTCTGTTGTAAAAATTTTCTGACAAATTACGTACATGAAGTTTTATCTTATAAAATTCAGACTATTTATCTTGATACTGTTAATGATTTCTTTTATGCTATTCACTCTTTCAAAAAATATCCTGTAATTTTCAAACTTAATATTAATGGTGAAGTGAATAATACTTAAGTGTCTAAGGATAATTGCAGTCAATAAATTTAAAATGCGGAGAATCCATTTTAAATTCAAAATGGGGATGAGTCTACTTCAACAGAGTTAAAACTTTAACGACTTCCCTCCTTTCATCCAGAGGTTCCGGGTTCGAATCCGGATCAGGCATGGCATTTTCACACACCCTACACATCATTCATTTTCATCCTCTTATGTAATACTTAACTGTGGTTTCAGAGGTTAAAAAAAAGAGACTTTAACGAAATTATCCTAGTTTGTGAGATACAATATTAAAGAGAATTTTTATTATCAAAATCTATTTTAAGTGACGAAGGTATCAGAAATTTTTTAGTTTATAATTATTTTAAATTAAAATTATGGTTGCAGCAAATATTATCCTTAGATTATAATTGAATTAACGAGTTTAATTTATACTAAATATTACAATACTAACATAAGAATTTCTCGATCAATTCTAAACTTGGGAGTCTGAATAAATGCCCTAATCTCCGGAAATACGCATACCAGTCATAAAGGCGTAAGAGCGTAAGGGCTCTGAAATAATCATGATTAAAATAGGCGCTTTCGTTAGTATTACCATGTGACAAAACGTTACCGTTTTATTAACATTTGTTACTGTTTAAATCACTGTTTTTTTTTTGTTTTTTTTTTTTTTCAGTATTCTCATTCATAAATTTCATTGTAATTTTATTATTTCGTAATAGTATTATTATACCAATTGAAATGTTGCTAAAACGGATGTACTTTCAGTATTTAGAACAAAGGACAAATGTTTGTTTGTGAAAAAACAATCCTAAAATAAACTTTAATATATAATACGCAGATTTATTTTCAGATAAAAAAGTAATTTAATGAAAATTAAGTGATTAGTACCGTAACGACTTATAACGTTAAGTTAATATTACAGGTAGTAAATATTTTACAACTTTGAACGTATACATAAAAAAAATGAATTAAAATTGAAATTCTTTTTAAAAAAACCTTGTTAATTGTATCCGTACATTATCTACCCGGTTCTACGTGAAAGGAAATGTAAACAGTGTTGTGAAAAAGTGCAAAAGACTTCTATTTAACTCCTAATTTTTTTTAAAAATCTTCTTAAATTTAATTTAAGAAAAATAAATCAATAATTCAATTTATTGATTTTGTTCAAATGAAATTTTTTTTGTCGTTAAAATACTTTTTTATGACGTTTTATAGTACATAAATTTATGATAATTTATTTTTTTTTTAATTACAGTTATAATAGTCTAAATAATATTGCTTCGGAAAACAAGAATTTCTAAATAATTTCTTACAATTTGAATTACATAACATATTTTAAACTAAATCCAACAGTGTTGGACTTAGTTGTCCTAAAACTTACAATTTTTTCTCAATTTTTTTTCACTAATTTCCCTCTTCAGTAAGCGAATCATGGCTCTCGGTGTCTTGAGAAGCTAATTTATCGCACCAAATAGGTACTGGATCATTATCGGATCGGATAAATGTAAAAAAAAAAAATTGTATAATTAAATAATGTTTTAGATCGTTTATTAAGTTTTATGTTGATATAATGAATACAATTTTTGAACTTATAGGCAATATGTTTTAAATGAAAAAGTAACATTTAATAAGCAAAACTAGCCTATAACAAACTAAGTAGATAAGATGAAATAACATACGTTTCCATGATCGAACAATCCATAAAATAGGATTATTATATTAAATATCTTTGCATTTACTAACTACCCTACTGATTTTATTGAAATTGTTGAAAATTATTAAATTATTTCTTTTTCTTACGATGTAAAAAAAATAAACATACATAAAAAATGAATCTTTAAAGTACTGATCGTTAGAAGTAGTTTAATTATTTATGTTCGAATCCCGGTCAGGCATGGCATTTTCACAAGCTGCAAATCATCCACATCTCATCATCTGAAGTAATACCTAACGGTGGTCCCGGAGGTTAAAAAAAAAATAAATAATTAAAATAATTTATATAAAATAACAATAAAAACCGATTTCAAAAAAAAAATAGTATTAAAAATTTACATAGAATTAATTTTATTTATAGACTAAAGTAAAAATTATTTAAAACAAATAATTATTTTGGAAGTCGGTGTCAGCCAACACAAATTAAACATAAAGTTAGGTAATGTTTAACCTCAACCGACCACTAAGTGGCTAAACGCGATTCCCACAGGTAAACCGGGATCAAAGCTCATATAAGAGAGAACTTTATGATCATACCACCTAATTGCTAAGGCAATAGGTGGTGATAATATATGTACCTAAGCATTTATAAACAACCCTTTATATCATTTTTTTTTTTTTTTGTATATTGGATTTTATTGTAACAAAACCGGTATAGCGGGCCTGAGTAATGGATTCCTACCAATTACCATGAAAGTGGTAGAAAATATAATAATTGGAGGAATACAGAAAGGAACAGAAATGGAGTTCTTTTAGTGAATCTAATCTTTTCTTTTTTTCCAAGAAAAAAAGGAAAAATTGTTTAAGGAAGAAAAATAAAGAAACAAATGCCATGAATATTTCCACGGAGACTAAATAACGATAATATAGTCTGTTACTAATATTCTAGACAAACAGGGAAGAGAGCGAACTAGGTGCTGGTGCGAGTGATCAGCGGCTTAATTTATGGAGCCGTTTGGTTGTTTTGATATTTTTTCTAAGATTATCATGGGATTTGATTAAAAGAAAAAGCGTTCAATCTTCTTAAGAAAAGAAGCAAATTCATAAATATAATAAAATAAATTATTATTAAAATAAATATATTAAAATAAATTATAAAATAAATTCTATAAATATTGGTCTTCATGATTTATATTATGGCACCAGATAATTATCTAACAGCGTATTTTTTATCTTTAAACCTGATTCCAAAAGAAGTACAATAAGAAGGTTACAATCCACTCGGTAAATCTTTCTTAATTATACAATTGTAATATTTGCAAAAATAGTACAATGAATTTGAAAAATTGGCACAATAAATACTCCAAGATTTTGAGGCATATCATTAATAAACAAAACAAAAAAAAGCAAGCGAGAGAGAACAGTTTCCTGAGACAATCTACATTCTATATCTTCTAGTGATACTTGATGCCCAAAATTTTATACTTTGTTTAGAAACAATATCCTTCCCCAATAAGTATTAAAAATGATAATAGAAACAAGTTAAGAATTTTACTAACATACTTCAAACGGAATAAATACGGTTTAATGTTATTATAAAAAAAAAATAAAAATATTTTTTTGTTTGTTTCTTTTTATTAGAAGTCGAACTAAAAATTAGATCTTTTGAAAAACGTTACAGAAATTGGTAATGCTTTCAGAAGAAACAACTTGTTTGTAATTAAATCTTAATTTAACACCTTTTAATTGAATAAAATTAATAATCATCTCATCGCAAGTTTAGAGCAATAAATAATGACGATATTACTATTTGACAGATACAATCTATCTAAAAGACTATAATTTACACAACAGGATCGAAGATTATATATATGTATATATGGAAATTGTTTATAATGAATTATAGTCAACGTACAAGTGCCTGAAGTACTTCTAATTCTAGTTGACTACGAAATGTAAGTGTGAACGTCTGCAAAATCAAACTGAGTTTATTAAACAAAAAATAAAAATTATCAAGAAAGTTAATATTAAAATCGCTAAATACATTGTGCACGTTAAATTTATTGGTAATTTTAAGTGATTTATTAAGTAAGTGAAGTAATTTCAAGAACAGTTTCCCATAAATTATTTAAAAAGTTTTAAAAAACCAATAAATTTTTATAATTTACTATCAGTATTAACTTAACCAAGGACACTAAGTTTTACAGTTGTCAAAACTAATTTCTTCTTTGAATGAACGGTAGATGCTACTAAAATTTTATAAAAAAGTTAGAAACTAACAAAAATTTAGACTCCCCGTTTGTATATGCTATTTTATAAAAATTTTCAGAAAGCTTGAAATTGCCTATCTTTAAAGGTGGTAACTCAGTTTTATGAAAAATATGGAAATTATAATGACTCATTGGAAACACGTGGAAATATATTCTGGTGACTCAAAAAAATATTTCA
>JAAAKQ030180613.1:0-10401 GCA_010016005.3 Zanna intricata | reverse complement strand
ATTGTAACAATTGGACTTACATTTTCCATGGACAACTTCCACAGCTTTTATGGAAAATAAAAAATATATATATATATGTGTTTATAACTAAAAAAAACTTTTTAACATATACTTAAAGATAATTCACTGAAAGTCACATCATATGATGAAATAAATGATATATAAGATGTGATAGAAGGCACATGTAGTGTAATAATGAATCAGGTTGTTAAGCAACAGATATAAATATACTTAGTAAAATAAAAATCTGTAACTCTTGGTATCAAAGTGCCCTTCAAACATCTTTATAAAGGTACATCATAAGATGGTAATGCACAGAAGCGGATTTACAAATGTGCTGCCTGTAGGCTGAATGACCAGCCGCCACCACCATGTAGCCCATTACCAAGAACAGACTAGAGAGAGAACTTCAGCAAAGTTGATACTCTGTTTTTAGTGACCTCAGAAAAAATTTCCTCCTTCGTTTCTCACTGTAGGTTGTAACATAGCTAACCTATTTAGAAATCCGCCATTGGTAATGCATTATGCATTCTATATAAAAACTAATAAGTTTCTGTAGCAAATCTAATAAACAATCTAAAGCACAATGGTGTAACCATTCCAGGTTAATAAGAGAGAAATAAATCACAGATATACACTGTAATTGATATTTAAGATGATTTATTAAAATATAAGTTCAAACATTTTAATCCGTATAATTAAGAGAATTGTGTACTTTTATGAAACCAGACGAAATATTAATATTCTCAATCTTGGCTTGTTGGGACATTATAATGATATTCAAAAACCAGCATTTACCTTTTACATCTTGTGTTAAAAGTACAGCTGGTATGAATTTCATAATCTTGGCATTTTTCTATAATATTAATCTTGTTTTGAGGGTATGATTGGTAAAAACAAATATAATAAGATTCTTACTGAATTATGTTCCTATTAACATCTTGCAACATACTTTATCAAACAATTATTTGTCATTAACAAAAAATATTAAATATTTTACAAATTATACGATTTGACACTAAATTATTTAATTTCATTGCTATTTTTAAAATTACTTTACAATTACTTATTATTATTTTATACTGATTATTTAATTTTTCAATTGATAAACGTGACATATCAAATCAAATGCACCTTAATACTTCACAAATAAAAAAAAAATAAAAAGCTACTCATTTCTATAACAATGAGGTAATTTAAAAAAAAAAAAAAAAAAACAGAGTTACTTATAATATTTTGAACAGTACTGTACCACTTATTCATAAGTAATAAAACTTACTTACCATTATTATAATTTACAATAGAAATAACATACCTGTAATTATACCATTTGTATCTGTCTTTTTTCCTTCAGAAGTTTCATCTGCAGCAATTAAGAAATCAGCAAAACCTACAGAAGTTAAGCCAGCAAGTATCATGAAGATACCAAACCAACGATAACCATTAAACTGACGTTCTAAAAATGTCATCGATAGAATTTCTGTAAATACTATCACTGAACCTAGAAAAATCAAGAATTCTGTATATAGTTAAATATTTATAATACTGTTGAATTAAAATGAAAAGTACATAAAATTTTATTTCACTAAAAACTTGATTTTTTTCATTTTTTTTACTGTTATAACTGAATTATTATTTATTGTAAAACATTAATTTACAATAAGAGGTTAATACTAATAACAGATCAATATATTTAAATTAAAAACAGAAACATTAAAAAAAAAATTATATAAATATAAATTGATTCAAGTCAATGTGCCTTCTTCTTGTAAGATACAAATATTTTATTAATTAAAATTTTACATGGCTATAAATCTGGAACGAATGAAAATAAGTACCATTTATGATATATAATTGAAATATTCTCAATGAGGGATTATTACTGCAATTAAAAAAAACTCCAAAATCCAAATTTTTGGATTTTGTTTGGCTAATCGTTTTTGAATTATGCAAGGTACATACTTAAAGACATCATACTGAAACTAGTCAAAATGGATTCAGGGTGGTAAAATAAAAATAGAAGAGTGTTTGATGGGCTGAGCAGAAATCATGTTTGAAATCATACACATAACTTTTGTCACTAATGCTATCATGGAAATGCCCATTCCATTATTATAAAGCTTGAGTTTCAGTAAATCTATGCAAGTTGGATTTACTGAAACTGCAAGACTTGCAGCTGAGTCTATGGGAAACTGGGAAAAGACTCCTGTTGATTTTGGCGAGAGGAAAATATCTTTTTGCATTAGACATCCTTACAGTGTTTTTCCACCCTGTAAAGTGAAAAGACACTTATCAGGTAGGAAATTCCTTGATCCAATATCCTGTGCTCATCAACTTTCTCCATAAACATCACACAGTGAATGCTGCATACTACTACTGCCAGCTCTTGAACAAAGTGAAAGTCACTTACAGTAACAAAAGGCACTGTCAGCTGATCAGAGATGCGATTCTCCTTCATGACAATCCCAAATATTATAGCTGTTAGCATTCAGAATAAACTAGACAGAATTTCAGAAAATTATCTCAATGAAAAATTTAGAACATCCCCCCTACACAGTGTTTTCGTGGAGAAGGGATCTGCAAGCTCCCCAAACATTGGGAAAATAGGGTGTATTTTTTTTTCAGGGAAAAAAACATGAAGGTGTTATTATCGCCTGGATAATATACCAATTAGTAATTTAAAAAATTAACAACACTAAAACTAAAACAAAAAAAATAAATAAATAAAGTAAAATTTAAAAAAAATTGATTGTACTAAAACCTTATAACTACTATCACAAAAGATAAAACTAAAATGTTAAATATTAAAACTAGATTAAAATAAAATAAAATTTAAAGCATAAATAAAACATCACATTTGAGACATTTTAAAACAAAACTAATACCTGGTAAATCTTACAACTAATATCACAAATAACCTAAGTTAAAACTTAAAGCTAAAAACGGGCAAATCTTAGAACTAATATCAGTAATATTGTAAAAAAACTAAAAAATAAAGTAATGTTAGAATATTTATGTAATGGGTGTAAAAGACCCCTTAATGGATAACAATTAAAATACCAATAAATATCTTAAATTTTATTAAAAATATTGATATACTGCATAAATCTCAGAACCCTATCATTCACTGTATCGTTGTTTTTTAGAATATAGCAAATATTGCCAGGGAATTTAAATTTGCGACATAAAGCCACGTAACGTGTGCAATCTGTCAAGATATGATACAGTTAGTCGGCAGTTAAATCTAATACAGTATGGTGCAATTTCTCCTGACATAAGGTAATTGTGGATAACCCTTGTATGGCCTATCCGCAATCGATAGAGTACGACTTCCTCATGACAAATCTTTCTGCATGAGGAATCCCATGGCAACACAGAATCTTTAATACACCGCAGCTTGTTATCAACTGTAGCCATCTAATAATTTTGCCACTTAGCATGAAAAGTTAGTTTTATATAGTTTATAAAATTGCTTGAAGTAACAAGGGTAGTAAAGCATGGTTGACTACAAGTGTCCTTAGCTGTGGAATCTGCACGTTCATTTCCTGGAATCCCCATGTGACTAGGGATCCAACAGAAATTCACATGTGTGTTGCGATGGTTCAACTCAGCGATTGCGTTATAGATTTCTAGAACAATAGGATGTCCGGGATACAAATTTTGCAGGGCTTGGAGAGCACTGCACGAGTCGCTACAAATAACAATATTTCGACAATTAGGGTTAACGATATTCAGCACCTTATTAATTGCGTGAAATTCAGCTATAAAAACACTTGTGATGCCAGGAAGACCAAACATATACGTTCTATCACAGACAACAAATGCGCAACCAACGGTATCATTCTGTTTTGATCCATCTGTGTATATTATTGTGCCAGGATTTACAATGAAAACAATATGTTGAAAGCATTGCTGAAAAAGGATAGCTGGTGTTGATTGCTTCTTGTATATGTTAAGATAAAAAATAAAATTTATACCGCCGATTCTCCACGGAGGATATGAACATTGAAACGCTGAAAAAGCGGAAGGTACATTAACATTTAAAATATTTAGTAACCGTCTGACACGTACACCTATAGGTGCAGTATAATGTGGGTGGTCTTCATACCTTTGAGAATTAGGATTCGAAAAAACTGCGGTAAAAGTCGGGTTATTCGGTTGCCCTTTAAGACGGGAACAATAAGATGTTAGAAGTTGGTCACATCTATCCCAAAGTGACGGTTCATCGCACTCAACAAGTATGCTAGTAACAGGGCTTGATCTAAAAGCACCTGTAGCAAGACGAATAAAAGAGTGGTGTATGGCATCTAACATCTTCAAGGCATTATTTCGCGCAGAAGAGTAGACAATACAGCCATAATCTAAGCGGAAACGAACTAAGGAATAATAAAAATGCAACATACATGATCTATCAGCTCTCCAATTTGTATTACTAAGAGTTCGTAGCATATCTAGCAGTTTGGAACATTTTGCTTTTAATTGTTTGATGTGATTGACCTATCCAAAACACGGCTATCCAACACTAAAATAGGGTGTAGCAGTTCAGGAAGATTACATAGAAAAATAATTATGTTTTGTATTTTTATTCTGTATTAATAAACATAAAAAACAAAAGTCTGGTTTGTATTTACTGATCCTTAAAATTCTGAATTAATCATTTTCCAAGGCAGGTTAATGGTCAAAGACATCATTAAAACAGAATTCTTGTACAGCAGCAGTGAGATTATTTTCTGATCATGTGAGCAATTTCTTCTAGGTTACTCCTTAAACAGGTAACTCAAATTGCTGATGTTCTACAGAAGAAAAAATCATTCCTTTGTTTTATAAACAAAATAACCAAATTTTTTCCTTATTTTACACTTTCTAATAATCTAAATGACCCATATTGGAAATGGAAACAAAATGGCCCATATTGCATATATTTGAATACTCTGGTAACTTCTTCCTTACTCAATCAATCATGAATAATTTAAATATTTAGATACTTTTAACTGATTCATGTAATTACTGCAATTACTTATAACACTAGGTTATAATTAATTTACACTAAATAATCCTGATATTTCAGAAAGTAAATTTAGGCCATTTCTTTTAATGGACCATCTAAATTAATGTTCATCAATTTTACGTATAGAATTCAACATTTTTAGTTATTTTTGTTAAAAAATTTTCAGTTCAAAAATTATCAAGTAATTCGACTCACAATTTTATTAGGAAAGGCTGCTCAAATGAATGCTGGGTGCCATGATTAGCCTGTTGGTGCCTTTAAGTATATCAAGAATTGATGTTGCTGGAATACACTGATCTTATGGTTAAACATCAATAAATAGATATTTTGAAGACAAAGTGAATAAGGTATCATTCACAACATGGTTTGTAATTGATTAATCACCAACATAGCAAGTGTACATCACTTTGCTTTTAAAAGCAACTTACCTAACAGAAAAAAAATTGTAAATTGTTTCTTGGAAAGGTTAGCATTAATGACATACAGTGCTGTTTTTTACTAATTTTTTTTTATCGTTATATTTACTATATGCAGTTTTGTTTTTTACTTTATTCATCTCTCAAAAAATAGTGAATAAAAAAATTTAAGACATTACAAGTTTTACAGAAACAAGAAAATTAATTTATTAAGATAAATTAAATGTATGATTTTTACAATTACTATTTTTACACTTACTGTGTTACCCCTTTAGGCTACTGAACATTATATCACATTAGATGACTGTTTTTTTTTGCAGGTTTAATCTATAAGTTCAGAAACTATGAAGTAGCATACTGACTAAGGGTATTGCAGGAATAAATGGACTGTCAAGCATCTTTTTACTCATAATGATTTTCAACATATAATTACATGAAGGTAATGTAAACATGTTAACATTTGAAATTAATAAGAAACAAGAACAAAAAAAACATAGTGATTACAACTTGTGCAACATACACTTTCATTGGGCCACATGATGTATAGCAAGCTTTACCACTGCTGTTAATTAAAGAATTTGTATCAATAAGGAATTATAGTTTGCTGCTCAACTTGATCAGTTCTTACATTCCTTTCCTGGAAATGAGAAATTCAACACGGTCATCAAGAAATGTTGAAGAATTTATTACTATCAGTTTAAAAATTAAATTATATGAAATTAATGATGTAATTTCAAGGACAAAATTTTAATGTAGCTCTCATAAGCTTTTATATTTCAAAATGCACAGTGATATAATCATAATAATAAGGATAAAATCAAAACCTAAGCTGACCCAATTGTTGACGTTTATATGCCTACAAGTGACCATGATGATGATGATGAGGTAGTATGTGTATATGAAGAAATTGACAAAGCAATAAAACACATAAAAGAGGATGAAATTTAATAATAGTTGGAAATTGGAATTCAAGCATTGGAAAAGACAAGGAAAGAATTATTGTGGATGAATACGGGCTGGGCAAAGGAATGAAAGAGGGAACCAACTTATTGATTTTTGCATGACATATAATTTAGTATTTACCAACATCCAGTTTAAAAAATCATAATAGAAGAATGCTCACATGGAAAACGCCATGTGGTACTACAAGGATCAGATAGATTATATCATAGCTAAACAAAGATTTAGAGATCAACTCATTAATTGCAAAGCTTCCTGGAGCAGACACTGATAGCAACCATAATGTAGTGCTAATGAAATGTAGACTGGAGTTAAAAGATCGTGTCAGATAAATTCGTGGAATTTAGAGAAGCTTGAGGAAGAGGAGGTAAAGAAGATTTTTGAGGCGGACATCACAAAAGGTCTGAGTAAAAACGATGAGTTGGAAAATACAGAATAATGGGAGAATGTTAAAAAGGAAATTTTTCAATCAACAGAAAAGAACTTAGGTGGAACAAAGAAAACTGGTGGAAAATCTTGGATATCAGAGGATACATTGCAACTGATGGATGAACGCAGAAAGTAAAAGAATGCTAGTGATGAAGAAGGTAAAAGGAACTATCAACAATTAAGAAATATAATAAACAGGAAACACAAATTCACTATATAAACAGGAAACGCAAATTAGCAAAAGAAGAGTAACTTAAAGAAAAGTGTTTAGGAATGGAAAGAGAAATGATCACTGGTAAAATAGACATAGCAAACAGGAAAGTTAAGGAGAATTTTGTGATAACTAAATTAAAATCTAATGTGTTAAACAAAGATGTTGCAGCGAATTATAATTCCAAAGAAAAGATCGATAGGTGGGTGAAATACATTGAAGAGTTATACAGAGAAAATGAATTAGAAGCTGGTGTTATAGAGGAAGTTACAGATGATGAAAAGGGAGATACAATACTGAGATCTGAATTTAAGAGAGCATTAGAAGATTTAAAAGGCAGAAAGGCTCCTGGGATAGACAGGATACTTGCAGAATTACTGCACAGTGCAGGTGAGGAAACAATAAATAGATTATACAAAATGGTTTGTAATATTTACAAAAAAGAGAAAGTTCCATCAGACTTTAAAAAGAGTATTATTATCGTGATAACAAAGAAAATAGGAACAGATAAATGTAAAAAACATAGAACAATTAGCTTTACTATTCATGCATCAAAAATCTTAATTAAAATTCTGTTCAGAAGAATTGAGAGGAGAGTAGAAGAAACATTGAAGATCAATTTGGTTTTAGGAAAAGTATATAGGCACAAAGGAAGCAATCTTAGCGCCCAGATTAATAGAAAAATGATTAAAGAAAAACAAATTAACATATGTGGCATATATAGACTTAGAAAAGGCATTTGGTAACATAGATGGAATAGGATGTTCAGCATTTAAAAAAAATTAAGTATAGAGATAGAAGAACAATTGCTAACTTTTGCAGGAACCAAACTGCAACAGTAATAATTGAAGAATATAAGAAAGAAGCTGTAATAAAAAACAAAGTCCAACAAGTATGTTCCCTAACCCTGTTACTTTTTAATCTTTACATAGAACTTGTAGTTAATGACATTAAAGAACAATTTAGATCCGAATAAGAATGCAAGGTGAAAAAGATAAAGATGCTATGATTTGCTGATGATATAGTAATTCTAGCCAAGAGTAAATAAGATTTAGAAGAAACAATGATTGATATGGATGAAGTCCTACACAAGAATTACCACATGAAAATAAACAAGAATAAAATGAAAGTAATATCTTCAGTCAAGTGACTGAAAACAAAAAAAAAAAAAATTAGTGGAACAGGAAAAATGCTGTTACTACTTGAAAATCAGTAAAATTTTGAATATTGAGAATGAGTTTTACTATACTACATTAAGATCTCAACCCAATTAATAACAGTTTTATAAAGTACAAATAAAACTATGTAAATTTATTGCAACTATTACACACAAAAACATAACTATAAATTTTGTATTCTATAAGAGAGATATATACTTTAAAGGGTAACACAGTAAGAAATAAATTACTAAAACCAATGAACAATTACAATATGTACAAAAAAAATTAAAGTTTATAAAGTAAACAGGCAACTGTATTAACATAAGGAAATATCCAAAAAGAAAGTTCTGTTTTGCTGTGGTTTCAACAGTCTGGGTGCAAGCCAAACTTGTTGCTCTAATGGAAAATTAGTAGAGCCATTTTAATATATTCGAGTATGAGGGGGTAACAAAAGGTTTCGAGACTAGCTCTGCTGACAAGAAACTACCTTGTTTATTTACATGTACACATTGTCACCTTCAAGTAGTCCCCTTTACAGAGCAATACAGTGTTCCTAATACAGTGTCACTTATGGGAATGTGTCCTGGTGTTCCTGAAATCCACTTCTCGAAACGTGGCAAGTACCCTCTACAATTCACACTGGATCTCTGTAATGAAGTCAAAGTGGCACTCTTTAAGCTGGATTTTCAACTGCGGGAAGAGGGCAAAGTCTGCAGGAGCCAAATCTGGAAAGTAAGGCATATATGAAAGTGAGATCATGTGTCTTGCAAGAAACTCACTTCTGAGGAGAGAATGGGGATAGAATGCATTGTCATCATGCAGCATATAAGATTTAATGCACACCATAGCTTTGATCACTTTTGCTGAATGTCCTCCCACACTCCCATTAAAAACCTGGCAGTAGATCTTGCTATTGACAAATAGCAAATTCTCAATTCACAATAGTTTCTATATTTTACAGTGTTGAGCTTATAGGTCTTTCTGATCTTTCATCATTTTCCAGTGATTTTCCACTCAAAACACCTCACATGACTCATGGAAGCATCGCCATAAACTTGCTGAATCAAGTACAAATCTTGGTGGCAGACTTACTGAGTTTCACACAAAATTTCATTTTCACTCTTTGTTCAAGCTTGTTGTTCATGTTGAAATCGCAAAGATGATATTGCACATGATCACAATAGCAAGAGTTGCACAGCTACCAATGCACACAGTACAATGTCTCTTGACCCACTGACTTATGAAGGTTGGTGCTCCCTGTGGCTGTACAGCCTTGTGCTGTCATCTGTTGGCATATTACAGAACTAGTGTCAAAACCTTTTGATACCTTATAGTATGCAAGCTTTCACTTTACAGTGTGTATTATAACACACATCAAGGTAAATTCCAATATACTCCCCACATAAATTATTAAGAACTTTATAAACGAGCAAGTGATTCAAAGAGATGGAAATGGGTGTAATTTTCTAATGAACAAAGAGAAAATCTGCATAATGAAGAATGGACTGGGCGACCATCTTTAGTAAATGAAAATTTGTTAAGTGCAGAAAAAGAGAAAATTACACAGACCAAACAATTCACCATTACATGACTCCCTACATTGTTTTAGAAATTTCACCTTCACTTCTTACAAGACTGTACAAGAAAATAAACTACCAAAAAGTGTTTATGCTGGCTACCAAAGATGCTTATAGAACAACACAAAAAAAGTGTCAAAACAATGTAATGGCCATCCAATGCAATACTAACAGCAAGGTGGCAATTTCTTGAGCCCAATTGTAACTTTGAACAAAACATGAGAGATGCATGCTTGAACTGAAATGATTAGAGATATATTTCATCACCATTAATGACAAAATTAAAGATATTTTTCAATCAAAAGATCATGTACACATGGATTCGGATAGAAAAGACATTTTGCTTGTGAGTTTTTTGACTCAATGCTACACAACCTTACGACTTTTATTGCAAAATGCTAAAGAAACTGCATCATATGGTTCAGAATAAGCAACACAGCATAATTATCAAAGGCGTTGTACTCATTCGTTGATTGTTACCAATAAATTGTTTTCAACAACAGATTGTTGTAGATTGTTATCATGCATCAGCACAATTATTTTTATATAAAATCTCCATACAATCTTACAGGGTCTGTATAATAAGTAACCGGACTGAGCCTGCCCCGCGCCGTCATAGCGTCTGCTAACCGGTATCTGG
>JAAAKQ030180602.1:0-10927 GCA_010016005.3 Zanna intricata | reverse complement strand
TTCCCTATAAGGGAAGTATTTTAGGAAGGAAAGGAAGTATTAGGAAGAGGAATTTTTTTGTCTTTTTTAATACTGTTCTTAAAATCTAATAATTCCACTTATACAATGAAATATTACAAAATATTTTTTTGAAATAATTTTTTCTTTCATTTCACAAAGCCACAGATTTTTTTTAATACATTTTCAAAAAATGCCTTTTAACAAGTGGTCTACCTGGTATATAATATTAAGTCTTGAAAATATAAATGTTATGTACATAATAAATAAATCACCTGTAAATCATTATATAATGTGCAATCAAGTTTTAGTTTCAACCGATGACAACACATTTAAATATTTTGTGACTAAGACAGTTGGCAAAAAACTTCATCACTAAAACTAATTAAAAGCAATTATAAAAATATACACAAACATTAATTTTCAGCTCAACATACAGAATACAAATTATTTCACTAATAAATTCAAAATAAGATATAGATTAAAAAAATACTAACTTTGTTTAGAACCTGTATTAGACAGCCATTTCTCAAGAATAATTTCAGTTTCTGGTGTCACCAGAAGTGGATATCTATGCCTTAACAACTGTGTAAGTAATGGATTAGCACGATTTGTTGAAATATCACCAGGTCTGGAAAATACAATGATAAAAATTATTTAAAAACTTTATTTTATTTATATTTATATCATTACAAATATAATCAATACGAGCACAAATAATAAAGTCTAACAAAATAGTAGTACAAATAGTAGGATCTTATTCTGGATTAATTAGATAGAGGAAGGGTAGATAGTATTAGGAAAAGAAGTATTTTTTTGTCTTCTTTAATACTGTTCTTAAAATATAACAATTCCACTTATATAATGAAATATTACAAAATAGGTTTTTGAAATCATTTTTTCAAAAACATGGCATAACATAACATTTACACAAAATATTATTGAGACAATATCATCAGCCTCTATACTTAATAAATAACAATCTACACTCTATACTTAAAGTAATAATACTTCAAATGAACAACTTATAGAGGTTATGAGTTATAGCAGACAAATCATTGCTGCCATATATATGATTGGGAAAAAAATGAAAATTTCCCTTTACTTTTTGACTTACCCTCATATATAGCAGATTTTTAATCCAGCCAATCTAAGACTGGAGTAAAAATTTCTTGTTATGATAAACTTTCTGTTGTGATAAAAAAAAAATGTGCATGTTTAAAAAACACTTTTAATGTACCTGCAAACATAAAAATAAATCTTCTTTTTTTGTTTTTGGGAAAAAATGATGAAAATCTAATACGTTAAACAATTTAAATTTAATATGTCAATTTACTATTTTACACATAATCTTAAACTCATGTCAATCTGACTACTTTATATGTAGTCTTAAATTATGCATTATAGCCTAAAATATAATTTTTTAGCAAAAGTTTTATTAAATTCGATATAAATTTATCTTGAAAAACGCATTATGAATGGGAATACAGTTCATTTTTATTGAAAATTGTTTAAGGTGTGTACATTTAGCAAGCATATTTAGGTTATGTTAAATTTTTTTGTTCCATATAAACTTACCGGCTTTTTTATAATTATAAAAAAATATGCTTTTTCTTGCATGTTTTAAATATGCGTGTTTGTTATTTAGTACATTAACTTCTATTTAATTGTTAATTAAATAATTGTTATTAATTGTTAATAAGAACAATAACTCTGTAAATACTCTTCAGCCTATCTTCAATGCTCTGAAGCAATACCTAACGGTGGTCCCGGAAGTTAAAAAAAGAAAGCCTATCTTCAATAATAGTCGTAATCCAAACATTTTTGTTTTATTTTCTTGCACATTGTGATACAATGTCTTATCCAATTGTTTTCTACCAGTTTACATATTATTTTTCTAATATCTACTAAGAAACTAATTTGTAATGAGTTTATTAGTAGTAGTAATAATTGATTAAAGTGAAATTTGTATTCCTTACTGCTAAGACAATTTGAAATGTAAAACAATTTCTTTAGAAAATGGAACTGCCAAAAAAAATTCTAGATTTTAGATACATTTGATGACTTGTTGCTACTTGCCATTCCTCAAATACTGATGACCCTTGAACCACTTCTGAAACAGTTAATAAGGCATCACTGCAATTTAGAAGTTGCACAGCAGTCTGGCAGTATCCTGGTCCGGTATTGCTTATTCGTGGAGCAGAGGATGAAGTCATTGAATCTTTGTGTTTTTTTATGAAAATTATAAAATTTTATTGACAGTGAGAGTTTAAAATATAGGTCTTATCTGTGAAAACAATACATCTTCTGTAAATTCAGAAATATACTATTTGTTTTAAATACAACAATCTTTTAAAATGAATATGGCATGTTCTTTTTTTCTTTTTTTTTTTGGAAGAACTGTTGTGTTACTTCCAATCCCCGTCCACTGTAAACCCTTATGACTAAAAAAAAAAAAGTGCAAATCTTTCCACTGTTAAAAGACTCATGTATTTTGTCTAAACTGGTTTTCTTGAACGAGGTGAGTAGCATTTATAATATATGAAGTTAAAATAAAAATATCTGGTTTGTCACTTTTTACACATTTTAATTATTTGCAATATGAAGTCAAAAAATTATTGTTTTTAAATTAGTTCACTTTTAATTTTCTGAACTTTTAATTAACTATGCTTACTTTTAAACTTTAATAATGATTTTTTAATTTTTTCTTTAATTTTTAATTTTAGAATTCAGCACCAAATTAAAAACAAGCTAACACAATTTATTACATTTAATTTGGTGGTAATTTTAGAAAGTCAAAATCTAAAGATTAATTGAAAAAAGCTATTTTCTTTTTTTTTTAGTTTTAATGTGTTTTTGAAGTTGGTTATATTATTTTTTCTAGATTAATTTTATTCACTTTTAGTCAAAATTTAGGTAGGTATGCTTGTATGAAAAAAGCAACTTAAAAGAAAACCAAAAAAAGAAACCTATATCTTTATAAGATTAAAAATAGTAATATAAAAAATTATGTATAGAGATTATTAATAAATATAAGCAGTTCTTTGGAATCTGAGGACATGCTGTTTTACTTTTATCATGTTCTGACAAAAATAAGGAAAGAAGAATACAGATGTGACAATACAAAAATACTAAAAAGTATGAGCTAACACTCTCTGCAACATGAGAATGTATGTAATTTATAAATATAACTATATATATATATATATATATATATATATGTAGTAAAACCAAATCTCAAATGGGTTCAGAATAAGAAAATTAATTGACTTCAATAGCTGGATCTCTTGGGGAGGGGTATCTTCCTCAAAAATAAAGAAAATGAATCTAGGATAAAATAACCCTTAAGATTGTTAAGTTCTTCTAGATGCAGGTTGTCTGTATTTATGCAGAAGTATACAAGTAATTTGTATGTCTACCTAATGATCAAAGCAATCCGAGTTTCACCATTTAAAAATTTATAAACAAGGATGAAAGTTAAATACAATTTCAGTAATAAAAAATTGATTAAGGAAATAACATAACAATAACAGTTATAAAATTTAGATTAGCATACACTTGAAACACATTTTGAAGTAATTTACATAATTTAAACTACTGATACAGAAGACTGACTGTACATAAATAAATTACTAAATAATTAGGAATCATATTAATAGAACTCATTATAAGAAACCTGACAGATGAATGATACGTCAGACATATTACTCACATAAAATGAGTCACATAAATTATTTTTACGATCACAAACTTTTCAGTTAAAATATAATTTTATATTAATTTCAAATAGATTTTACTTACTGTAAGCAAATAACTTCATCCTCTGCTCTACGGATAAGAAGTACTGGACCAGGATACTCGCAGACCTGCTGTGCAACTTCTAAATTGCAGTGATACCTTATCGTCTGTTTGACAAGTGGTTCAAGAGTCATCGGCATTCGAGGAATGGCAAGTGGCAACAAGTCATCAAATGTTGCATCTAAAACCTAGAAACATTTAAAAAGACACATTAGAAATAAAATATGCAAAAATTAATTCACACTAATCATTAAAAAATTAATAAATCTTACTTCTAAAAAAAAAAAAAAAAATAAAAATTAAAACACTTTTTAATGATTTAAAGAAAAAAATTTTTTTAAAACACCCATCAAATAAAAAAAAATTTAAGTAAGCATAATGAAAAGTTCATAAAATTAAAAATGAACTAATTTTTAAAAAATAAACTTTTGACTTCTTATTGAAAATAATTAAAATGTGTAAAAAGTAACAAACCCAGATATTTCTACTTTAATATCATTTACAATAAACTCTGCTCACCTCTTTCAAGGAGGTTTAAAAAAAATATATGACTGTCATTGAACAATGAAATATTAGCACTTTTTTTAGTGATCAGGGTTTCCAATGGAGGAGTGGAAGTAACACAACAGTTCTTCCAAAAAAACATGCCATATTCATTTTAAAAGATTTTTGTATTTTAAAAATTTAGCATGTTTCTGAATTAACAGAAAATATATTGTTTACCCGGATAAGACCTATACTTTAAACTTGCATCCTAGGCCGGCCTTCGGCCGCCTGGACGCTCACAACATTGGGTGAACAGATCAGAGATGCATGAAATTTCTTAAGGTGTAGGTAAGGGAAACATAGATTTAGTGAAAAAAGAAATTAGCTTTTTTGGACTCTAGGTTGCAGAAACATTCAGTTTCTTATTTTTTCCTGAGGTTTCTTCGAACAGGGAATAAAAAAAAAAGCCTCTTGTATTTTTTCAATCCGAGACTTCCTTATGGCGTAAAATATATACAAAAATTTGCTTTTTTACAAAGCAATTTATAACTTACGATTGTACAAAAGTTTTTTTTTATTTTCTCAGTTAGTTTCTTTAAACGAGGAATGAAAAAGGCCTATTGCATTTTTTCGTTCCGATCACAAGATATCTCACTTATGTCATTGCAGATATCAGTGATGGACCATGACATGTCTAACCTTGCATGAGCGAGCTCATCTGGCATCCAAGCAACTTTCTTTACTTATCTGTGACCTATGTTTTTTATTGGTGTCTCCCCTTCAAAAAACTTCGAACAGTTTATTGTAGGTTTGAAACCAATTGAGCGATAGATAAAAATTCAGAGATACGAGGGCTTTTTTGGAAAAATATATTTTTTTAGGCCTACTCATAATGTAACGTATAAAGAGATCCTAAAGTGCAAAACTGATTATAATTCTTTTTGTTTAGTATCCTTTGAAACCCTCGGAAACATTATAGAAATTGGGGAATGGGCCCCCCCCTCTAGGAGTGTTCAACTTTTTAAATAAGCATCAGAGCAAAAAAATACAAGAGACCTTTTTTATCAGGAATCAAAGGAAACTTAGGGATCCATGATCAGATTCTCCCTGTGACCAACCAAGGGGGCTGTGTATCCAAATAAAAGTTTTTGAGCCAATCCCCTAAGCACAAGGAAGCCTCTGAGCGAAAACCTCCAAGAGATCTTTTTTATTCCCCGATCGACGAATGTTTAGGAAAAAATAAGAAACCAGGCTTTTGTTCAACCGAAAAAACAAATCTCAGTTTTTCATGAGATTTTGGTATCCACTTTACCTCATAAGAAAGCCTCGGAACGAAAAGACACAAGAGGCCTTTTTCATTCCTTGTTTAAAGAAACTTAAACTGAGAAAATGTAAAACCCAACTTTTGTGTAATCGTAAATCACTTTGTGAAAAAGCGAATATGTATTTTAAGCCATAAGGAAGTCTCGGATCGAAAAAATAGAAGAGGCTTATTTTTTATTCACCGTTCAAAGAAACCTAAGGACAAAATAAGAAACCGAATGTTTGTGCAACCTAGAGTCCAAAAAAACTAATTTTTTTTTTCACTAAATCTACATTTCTCTTATCTATACCTCAAGAAATTCATGAATCCCTGATCTATTCACCTGATGTTGCGAGGGTCCGGGCAGTTGAAGGCCGGCCTATGACGTGAGTTTAAAGTATAGGTCTTATCCAGGTAAACAATATATCTTCTGTTAATTCAGAAACATGTTTTTTTTTTAAAATACAAAAATCTTTATTGTATATAGATAAACAATAGGTGTTGTAGCGCCGAATTAGGAAGATGTAAGAGCATGCTCAAATGAATGTTATCAAGTCCAGGGAAGGTGTCATGTGAGTTCTTAAGTGCGTGTGACAACTCCCTGTATGAGAATGGAGTGTTTAATTCACTGACCGAATCACCAAAGTTAAAAGATAATTATTCCATTTGTAATTTGTAGCTCTGAAATTCCTCACTGTATGTTGAGGTGAGGGAAACCAGTCAGAAACAATCTGCTAAGTCATTTGCCACTGCCGAGGGTGTGGTGACAAGTTTTTCTTCATGAATGAGTCAGAGAATGGATTGTATTGGTGATCCACAAATTGTACAGCTCTTTTTTCACACAGTAGACGCGGGAGTAGTACGTGAGATGGTGTCCACATATTTCCTCCATGACTTCCTACGAGAGTCTAAGAATACCCAATGACATTCTGCTCTAGCTTTGTGGTACAAATCAAGATGTTCACTCATTAGCCTGCAGCTGAATTTACACAGCGCTTGCCTTCGCTTCCTAATGGCATATTGACAATCATCATTCCACCATGGAACGGAAGGATGTCTCGAGTTTCCCGATGTTTGTGGGATATATTTATTAGCGTTCTAAAGTACGAGAGACGTGAAGGAGGAAAGTTCCTCCTTCATCATACTGCGATGGAAAGGCATTGTGGTAATCATTCCAATCTGCCTTTTCAACAATCCATCTCCGTGGTCTTTTATTCACCATACGTTTGACTTCAAAGCCTATAATGACTGGCCTGTGGTCGCTACCAAAAAGGTCATCACAAGCAGACCAATTAAGGCGAGGGAAAAAATTTGGTGAGCAGAAGGAAAGGTCAATGTTTGACAGTGATCCAGTCGATGAAAACATGAATGTATGTGACCCATCATTCAGTAAGCAAAGGTCCAAGTCTTGTTTCACTCTATTTATCATATTTCCTTGAGAAGAGCACTGATTTGAGCCCCAGGAAGTATGGTGGACATTGAAATCTGCTAGTATTAACGATGGCAATGGGATTTGTGCGAGGAGATTTGATATTTCTAGGGCACTGAACTTAGAGTTTGGTGAAAGATATAAATTGCAGATATGCAATTTAAAGGGGACTGAGATTTTTACAGCAACCGCTGGAATGAGGGTAGTTAGTGGTATCCTTGTGGCTGACACCTCATTTCGCAAGAAAATAGCAACACCACCACTCTCTCTACTATCAACAAAGCAGTCGTATCTCTCACATGTATAACCGCTGAATTAAACAACCTCAGTATAACCACCTGGCTCCAAGTGATTTTAATCTTTTTGGCCCATTAAAAGAAGAGCTGTGAACTGTGAGGGATCATCAATCGGATAACAAGACCATAGAAGCAGTGAAAAATTTTCTGTACCCCAGACCAAAAACTTTCTTCCAAGAAGGAATTCAAAAGCTCATTAAAAGATGGACAAAGTGCATAAAAGTGTTGAAAACTATTGCATGTATCATTTATGAAAGAACAAATAAATATATTGATTTTTTGAATTTCACTGTACTTTTTGACTTGCCCTCATATACAGAAAATGCTACTTACAGCACAAATTAACAATCTAGCACTTGGATCAAGGTATTCCAAAAGTCGCTAATTAGTGGTATAAAATCACATTTCAAGTAACAGAAAAATGTATAGAATTCCCACCTGTATTTTACTTTTAATTTCCATTAAAGAAAAAAGAAATTAACAGCCAGTAAAATTTGAATACATACCACTGCTCTTACATCTGGGTACATCTTGGCAGCCCAGGATGCAGTGAAACCACCAATACTCCATCCAAACATTACTATATTCTCTGGTTGAAATCCAAGACGAATAATAGCAAACTGTATAACAATATCCATTGCATTTTTTTCTTGTTCAGGATATGGCATGCCCTAGAACAAGAAAATTAATTTTATAACTATGGATTCAATATTTTTAATAATAAATATTTATAATATTATAATTGTAAACAACATTCCATAAAAAATTATATAACAAAACTAACAGTATGACTTGATGTTGTCAGATGACTTGCAGTTGCAGTGCATTGCCCACAGTCGTGTTATAAGCTCACAAAATGTCCAGACCAAGAATAAAGTCGTCCTTAACATCAGTGAAGAATACTCATAAACAAAGACAGCAGCAACCGAGCTGAGCTGTAAATTTACAGCTTGACAACAGATAGAATTTCTTCAAATGCCAATAATGATTGACATAGGCCAGTTTAATTTCCTCTTTTCTCATCCACCAATAATATCTGGTTAAGCAACGGATACTGATGTTCCCATATTTATTATCAGTATAAGATTGTCTTTATCAGGCAGACAATCTTCTACTAAACCACTGATGATAAGGCTGTTGGATCATATTCATGTCAAGACATTCAACAAGACTTGCAAGGTGTTCTTACAAGACTTAGCAAGGTGAGGACGATGATGATGGTATTCTTCTCCATTGATTAGTGATTTTCAATTCCTTGCAATCAATTTTAAGTGGCCTGTCCACTACAGTTCCAGCAGAATGCTCAACCCTTGTCCTTTAGTTCTATAGCATTCTTATTTAAATTATTGCAATCACTTTAGTAACTGGCATCTTCAAAAAAGTTTTGATATTGTTCGTTGACTCCTAATCGCATCCAATTCTGATTCTTTAAAGGCGAAACAGCGCTGCCTGCAGTCACAGAGCCTGAGTAAGGACATCATTGATCAACTTCACTGACCAAAGAAGGTGCTTTTTGATCCCAGTGTCCTAAAGACCATCGATGAATGAGTGTGTACCTTCTCTTGATGTATGCTGGTGGCAACCAAACTAAAGCCGATTGTCTAGCTGTTTGATAATGGTAATAAAATTCTGCAACATTTTGTTGGTCTTCTGGACTCATCCCCGTAGTTCAGATCTAAAAATAACCACAAAATTGTTCTGTTCTTAACGACCCTTTAGTGCTGCAATAACATTGTCATAGCTGACCATAGGTGGTACAACTGAAAAAAATTCCACTGCTTGGCCCTGAAGGGCAGTGATCAGGTACATGGCCAATTGTTATGGCTGGATGCTGCCTCAAACTGCCACTTGAAGAACTTGGTGGCATCACTGCTGCAAGTCATCCCATCAATGTGCCTAGTTCTTGATTCTATGAACTGTTAACACTCAATTCCCTGGTGCTACAGGTTGATTAGCTATAAGGACATTGCCAGGCCAATCTCTAAGACTTTTATTTATATTAGTTCCTATATTACTATTAACAAATTGTTCAATCTTAACTAACCTATCCTCTAACTTATTTAAGTTAATTTTAAAGCCAATTTAATCACTGTCTTAACGCTTTCTATTTCATCTATTAAGTTATTTTCTAAGGCTATCTTATATATTCTCAATATCAGACATATGATTATTCATTTTTCATTTATGTTTTCTTCCACTTTATTCGTATTTTTCTTTTTATATTCTCTTTCATTTTACTCATTTTCATTTGTGTTCTTTGATACTTTGGTTGTTCGTCATTTATGAGTTGCAATACAATAATGTCCTTATTGGAAATTTGTTATTAATAAATTACAATTATAAATAAAAAAAATTTAAAAACCATTATCAGTAAATTAGAAGCTTTTACTGCTATTAAATTTTAAATACTACAAAAAATGTATAAAATAAAATAGTAACCAAGCAGGTAACACTACCAACAACTAATTTAAATGTTGACAAATATACACCTTAAACTACCTCTGGCTAAACAAAATAAAATTTTGATTTACTAAAAATTTTATAACTAACAGAATTTAATATTGAGTTAACAATAATAATAACAATATCTACAATTCATACAATTCACTTTATGCAAGTATTATTCACTTTTAGTGTTTACAAAAAAACTCCCTACAGTTTATGAATGTAAAGAATAATATCACTTTTATTCCTATTCACAAATAACTCACCAAACAGCTCCTTCTTTGCTAAGCACTGTCATAATTGAATACTTGAACTCATTTGTAGCCAAATACTTACTCCAAATGCTCCGCACACTGTAATCGCTTTTATCTCAAACTGAACCAACTCGAACTTACAACTGTCCTCTGTGTCAGCGACACTATTAATATCTTCAGACCTGCAGTGCCAGTACCCAACCATCCTTTTGACTGTTAAAACAAAATAATTTTCATAATCCACACCTTGTATGCTTTTCTGTAAGTTCTTTTCTAGAAAAAATCCCTTTGTCATTTCTTCTGTACGTGACAAGTTATTTTTCTTTCTTAATTTTGTCTCTCTCATTCTTCTTTATGGAAGCTTCTCCAGCTGTTACATTACCAGTTAATACCTCTTTTATTACTAATGGTGATACAATTGTAAAAATTCAAATAATTAGAGTAACTTTCAAATATGAATTTAATGCACAAATTCAAACAAATGTAAAAAAAAATTAAAGCAACTCCAGCATACTCTATATTTTCATCATAGCCAGCAAAAAACTATACAACACAGATTAATAAAAACATCATTACCGTACTTCCTCCAAAACCTGGATGATTCCAACCAAGAACTGAATAATTAGCTTCCATTGGAGTACTCATTATACCAATTTCATAAAAACCAGCATTACCCTCAGAACAAATAACTAACACTGAACCGTTCTTACTGAAACAAATGATTATTAACATCAATTCGAGATAAAGCAAATAGTTACCAAATAATAATTTAAGATCAACCAAAAATTAAATTAATGAAATAAAAATAATCTACACTACAGTATAATGCATAAAAATTTAAATAACTGTTTACAACAAACAAAAACTACAATAGTATTATGAAAAAATAATAAGTAATTAAATTACTTCCGCAGAAATG
>JAAAKQ030180579.1:0-30039 GCA_010016005.3 Zanna intricata | reverse complement strand
TCTTTGGTGGTTGGGTTTCAATTAACCACACTTCTCAGGAGTGGTCGACCTGATTGTACAAGACTACACTTCATTCACATTCATACACATCATCCTCATTCATTCTCTGAAGTAATAACCTTACGGTAGTTCCACAGGCTAAACAGATAAAGAAAAAAGGTTGATGGCAGACATTTTGATCAGTTGATTGTTTAGATTAAAGAATACATTATTTTCTTGCGCTGTTATCTATTTTTTATGACTTTATTTACATAAATTTTCACAGAATTACATTCTCAATTGTTTTATTGACAATTTAATAAAGTTATTTTATGCCAAAGCTAAAAAAAACTTTTGTTTTTCAACTCAGTCTTTTTGCTTGTTTACATCCTATTTTATGGAAATAAATGGGTAAAGAAAGTTCTGGGACCCATTTCTAAAAAATTTTTCAGTCAAAAATCAATGACACCACTAAATTTGCTCCTTAACTTACCTTCCCAGAAATTCATTGGGGTTTCACCTCAGCAGAGGAGCAGAAATTGGAATGAGATCTTCCACTAGCCATAACTTGCTTACAAAGCATTTTGATGCATGTTTGTATGAATGTTTTTTATTATTTTAATGAGAGAAATATATCGTAAGAAGTTTTGCAGAGTCCTCTCAAGGTACTCATATGTGTGTGTGTGTGTGTGTGTATATATATATATATATATTCATTCATAAAATAACAATATGAGGCTTACAACCAATTATTATTTTCTTGCTAGTAACATACTCGTGTATTCATTTCAGTATTTGACTCAAAACTGTATGATAAATGTTTTCCAGTAGAAGTGTACACCTTCTGATTTAGTTAGTGTTTGTATGTACTGACCGATCTGAGTTTGAGGCAAAAAAAAAGCTGGTATAGAGTAAAACTAAAACGTGTTCAAATTTCATGTGTTGGAATCACTAATTCTCAGTACTTTTTGAAGTTTTTTAAGATTGTGATGAGAAAAATGTTAAAAAATAATTTGAAATTGAAATAATGATTTGGCACCGTTTTTGCGTGAATCTAAGGAAAAGAAAAATCTGCTTAAGCAATTTTGTACTATAGAGAATGTTTACAATAAAGATGATGAGATGGATTGCAACCTTGCACTCGGCTATTCTTAAGCATTTAATGTATCAGATCTTGTTAACTTGCATTAATCAGGGATTAATCCGATACAGCTATTTTTGCATACATAAAACAACAGATCGATAAAGCATGTGTAATTTTTTCTCTGTCTATTCTCCTTCCCTCTCTCCTTACTTTCAAACTGGCGGTTTAAAATTCTTGATAATGTAACATAAAAGATTACTTTCATTAATTGAAAGTATAATTTATCTTCAACTTCCTTAGCCAAGAAGCTTATCGATTACTGTTGTCTGTGAACTAAGGCGTAAGTGTTAATATAATTCAACTGAAACATGGTATCGACATAATTTTCAATTTAATCAGTCATTATTTAAGCTTTTATATATATTTTATTGTATTAAATTAAAAGGTAAATAATTAAAAACTAGATTATAGTTATTACTGATTATTCTACATTAATGATCAGTCCTTAAAAAAGTATTTAGTCAAAGCCTTCTCTTGAAGTTCAGACATGAGAGAAGTACACAATGTTCTTGCAGTGCTTTGTGAATATTGGATGTGTCTTATGCGGGTAAGTGCCGCTGCTACCCATTGGTATGCAGTACTGCTTTATCGTTTGTAATTATAATTTGCCTGGCATCAAGTATGGATGTAATTTTGTTGTCTGTATAGTTTTTATGATTATGTCATTGGCCCTGAATTCAGTTTCATTACATCCTAGCATTTATGTAATATTCAGTACAGTAGTACTGAACTTTATATGTTACCTCAGGTATTACACATTACATGTGTAACGTTAGGTATTGCATGTTACAAGTTACATGTAACCTTCGGTATGTTTGTCAGTTTTTGATATGTTCTATGACTTTCAGCCATAACTTTATACCCATAGTTTTTTAATTGTACTTTTATTTTACGCCAATTCAAAATTTAGTGGCGTTAAATACCATCGGTTATTGCATTGTAACAATACTGGATATGTATTGTTACTTGATATTGTAACATGCTTTCATGACTAAATTAAATAACTAGGTTATTGATGTTAAAATATCATGGTGTTACATTAATTGTTATAATTACATGATTACTAAGTACAATGTATAAAAATCCAAGTTATTCTGATTTACTTATTGAACATGTTTAAACACAAAAACATAAAACCATCATTTAACAATGTTTTTATGCTTTTTACTTTATGTGTAAAGAAAGCAAGTATTAGTTATGATTATTGGGTGTTACTGTAAACAAAATTTAAAAAAAAAAATTATAAAATGGGTAAAAAATTATAAAAATAAAATATTTTAGTATCTATCTTTTTTCTTGTAATCATGATGAATTTACAAAATTTGATTTTTTCTTCTATTTCATTAATTTATGTGGAAAATTTAATGTAGGGTAACATCTGTTTGATGTGGATTTCAGTCTACATAATTCAACAAAATTCATTCTTAAAAAAAGTAAACATTTAGTTCTGATCCTGATTTCACCTGTTGAATTATTTATATTTGATGTATTTTATTAATTTGAGTTTTAAAATTATATAATTATTATTGTGTTGATACACACAGCATATGTAATATTTTTTTTTGTTAACTAATTAGGAAGAAGACCTGAATCACAGCCTGGCCCACCCAGTATGTATTATGAAGGTAGTTCACAGTTTGATTTTCCGTCTTTATCACAGTCATCATCTGCTGAAGTAATTATAATTTAAAACAGAACTAAACAAATAAATAGTTGTTTATAATAACTCTTAATTGCTCTTATGTAAATACATATATGCCAATTATATTCTGAAATTAAATATTAAAATAACATTCAGCCTTTCTGCAAGTACAGATTAAAGGAAACGCTTACCGTATTTTTATAAAAGTCAAAGCGCTTTCAGGACTAGGCTTATCGTCAGTGACATGTGTTTTTTTAAAAACCATTACATATACACACAAATAAAAAAGAGAAAAAAAAATATAAATAAAAATTTGTTCAGTCAAGTTTTTATATTTTAATATTTTTTTTCTTTCTAATGTTTCTAGTATGTTTTATTTTTATTTGTGGATATGTAATTTTTTTTCTTTTATTAAAAAAATGTACATCACTGATGAGTGTTTCCTTTATTGTGTACTTATGGAGAGGTTGAATGTTATTTTAATATTTAATTTTAAACAAAATTTATATACCAAGGAATTATGGACTGTATTAAATTTAATTTGAATTAATACACACACACACACACACGTGCATGCGGACACCCACACGCATGAACACACACACGTAAAGTTGATAATAAAGTGTGAAACTTGGTTTTTTCCTTTCAATGTAGCGACTGTATAGCCTACTACAACACCATCTTTAATTTTGCTCTTTCTCTACCTCTTTTTGTGTCAAGTTCTGTTACAACACTGCAGTAACTTATAGTAAGCGCAGGCTTTTGAAACTGAAGTTATACCACAGTTCATGCTGTTCATTTTCCTTTGATTCCCAGCTTGATACAAAGTTTCATAATTCCATTTTCATTTCTTAGTTTTTATGAAAATTCATGATTCTTGTAAATCCTGCAATAAAAATAAGGATTGTAAAATCCTGCAATTTGTAACTCCTGCTTGTAAATTCCTGATTCTTGTAAATCATGCAAGTAAATCCTTGTGAAGGATTTTCTTAATGAAACATTTCCTCAGTGTGATGGGTCGGACAAAGAGGGTGGATCCCATGGCCCCTGGTCTTCAGATTTCACCCCTGTGAATTTCTATTTTTGGGATTATGTAAAAGCACAAGTGTATTCTGTTCAAGACCAAATCTGGACTGTTTAAAAGAAAGGATCACTAAAGCTGTTTTACTATCATGCTGTATGTTCTCTGCCATGATTGACAAGATACTAAATATCACCTTAGATGTTAGCAGAACAACTGCAGGTTGACTCATTGAAATCTACTGAACTTTCAGGTGGTTTATCCTTTTTTAAAGTGTAGTTCATCTCTCCACAATGCCTTGTTCCAAGCTATAACCATTTAAAACCTCTTGTATCATTTTATGGACATTGTGTTTTATTATTGTCATCTTAAACATTGTTTTTGATATTAGATTTTAGTGAAAAATTGAGATGGATGAAATGGTAGATGAAAAATGCCAGATCTTTGCTGGAAATTAAACCCATAATCAGATGATCTGGAACCTAGCATGTGAACTCTATGCATCAATTTGGTCAGCCAGTTGTGTGTTCAGTTTCAATATTTTGGTATTTATTACATGAAACTTATTTTATTATAAGATTAGGAACTAGCTATGACTGTTCCGTAACAAATTTAAAAATATTCCAGAAAAAAAATTTGGTGCAATTTTATACGCTAGTAATTATTATTGCCATTCTGTAGTAAATTTGTCTTAAATATTTAAAAAAAATATCTTTTATATTTAAGAATGTTATCCCACAATTTTCATTCATAATGGAACCATCAGTCGGTACTCGGGGATATAGTTATCATTTTTGTGCTAACTGTAGGGGGTGATATGTACTAATTATGAATATTTTTGCTTCAATAAATTACAAAAATGAATACTTACATTACTAATTACTTACTATCATTACTTAGATTATTGTGAATGTAAATGCTGTTTGTTGTTGGCTTTTGTAATGCTTAGTTTTAATTTAGTCTTTTTTCTTGTTCAGCATTTCCAAAGTCCAGGAGCAGATACCTCTAGGGCTAAAGAGCGTGGCAGAGGTAAAGGTTGGGGTAGAGGAAGAGATATAGATACAGGAGGAGTTAGTTTACAACAATCGCCATTAGTTGAACACCCCCGAGAAGGAGATTCATTTGGATCTCGTGGACGTAGTGCACCAAGAGGGCAACGTGGTGCACGTTCTGGTGGAGTACCTCCTGATTATAATTTACCAGGTAATTTTTGAAAAAATGTTTGTGTGTGAAATAGTAATCTACATACCAGTGATAAAGTATATTACTGATTTTAGAACTTGTTTACATTTCAGTAAAGCAGTGAAATAATTATAATTTTTAATTATGTTACATTTTAATCATATTATTTTTATTATGAGCTATTTAATTCAAACATTATTTTTGCTATATATAACAATTTTTGCTATAAAAACGTTTTTAAACAATGTCTCCTTTCTTTTCAGCCACTTCTTTCATCATTGCACAGGCTTATTTATGCTCAGGAAAAAAGTTCTTTTTTTGTTAAATGACAATTCACACATGCACCACTGGTTTCTCTTTTGGTTCTTGGTCAAAAGACAATTAAAGGCCCCTTCTTGATGGCTAGTGACAGTACGGACTTGTATAGAGGTATGTCAAATGCCTTAAACTTGATTTTCTGAAGCGTTTCTACTGTCAGAGCCAGTAGCCAGTAGCAGGTAGTGTTGTGCAGCTAAACAGTGCCTTTCAGTATATTCTAGCTGTTTCCTTTGAGTTACATGCTTCAGCTCTTCTGTAAGCATTTCACTGTAATTATTGCTATTTATTGATCTGCCTCTTTCCTATTTATGATTCATTACTGTCTTAATCCCAAAACTTAATATCAAATATCAATTTTTTGATTGCCTTATCAATTACTACCTGTCAGGTGATTTGTATTTATTTCTATTTCATATTCAGCCATTTACTCTAGCCGAAAATGGTATTCATATTTTGTCACCGGTGATATTTTCATCTGAGGCAGCATCACATGATTTCATAGAAGGCAAAAATTCTTGTCGATATGTGTCCAATTATATTTGTTAATGCAGCATCACAAGTCACTTTGGAACCTGTTTGCACGAACTATGAAAGTTTAGTTTGTGGTTGATCTTGTAGTTAGAACCACGGTTAATTTATAAATCATTTGCCACTTCATCAGTAGTCTCTTATCTGCCTTTCAGAACTATGAATTGATACGACTTCTGTTAAGTAAAGTGCAGTGCTGTGAATAAAATCTGTTAAAAAAAAAGAAAAGAAAAAGGTTTTGTTGTATGTTAGTGTAATGCATTTTGTAAATCTTAAAGGTTTGCATAATTTATTACTTACTAATATTTATAACATACTTATGCTATTAATAAGTACGATATAATTTTCATTTGTGTTTTGAATTTATTTCTATTATAACTTCATGTAAAATTTTATTACATATTATATTAACTTTGTTATTAAATAGGTAAATAAGGAAAAATGCGTTGATTTGGGAATGTTTGGTTTACTCTTGTTTTTATTTATTATTGTATTCTTTACATTTAACCTAGTTTAATTTATTATAGCTGTTATTTTATGATAGTGTGTGGAATGATGATAATCAGTGAGATGTTTTTCCTGATAAATTAATAATCCTGTAGCCAATTTTGCCCCCCTTTTTTATAATCCATCGGTCTTTTTTTATTTATTTTGATTAAAATGTATTGGAACATTTTGTTTATTTTATTAGCAGTATCATTGAAAAACTAATTTTCAATTTACTTTTGATTTGCAATTTGTAATTTTTCTTTTCTAATCATTTTCAGTTTAATTTAAAAATAAGTTTTATTAATAATCAATATTTCAACTTCCATCTCTGTTTATCTTACATTTAATTTTCAGTCCTGATAAGTAAAGTTAGCTGATTCTGTGCCAGAATTAGCTAATTTCAAAACAAGTAACACAACTTTGAAATTAAATTCTTTTGTTTTAAACTTCAAGATGAGCGCGTCAGATATACTATTTACTGGATGATTATTATACTTCTGAGTGATTGCATTTTTAAACTTCGTTTTTTATGGCAACCCTTCAAAATAAGACTACAGTTCTCCCAACACATTTTACCTTTTTTTCTTTTTCTTTATCTGTTTAGCCTTCGGAACTACCTTAAGGTATTATTTCAGAGGATGAATGAGGATAATGTGTATAAAGTTTAGTCTTGTACAATCTCAGGTTGACCGCTCCTGAGAAGTGTGGTTAATTGAAACCCAACCACCAAAGAACACAGGTATCCACGATCTAGTATTCAAATTCGTATAAAATAAGGTTCAAATCCTTTACTAGGATTTGAACCTTAGATCTCTCGACTTTGAAATCAGCTGATTTGCGATGTCGCGTTAACCACTAGACCACTAGATGTCACGTTAATAGATTTTACCTAATGTCATCATCCTTAACTCGGGTTATATGGTCATTTAGTGTGTTATTGAACAGCTGATTGAAGAGTAAAATAATTTATACATATACTGTCGATGAAACATGGCTTAATTCAGTCGAATAAAAATCGTAGTGTTGTTGTGCTTGGGCTACATCTATCTATTCAAGGCATGAACTTTCATCTAACTATAACTATGGTATCTAACAGATATTAGATATGCTAAGGATCCCTGTTAAGTGATTATGGCAGTAAAGACAATTCTGCTATTTTCAACCAACATGATGGATGGTTATCTCTGTTATAAAAATACTACAAATTTTGGTATATGATGAACCAGCTGGACTCTTAGAATTAGCCATAAAGATACCAAATCATGATACTTGGTGTTTTAGATATTATAGAATATTTGTCAAGAGATCAATATATAATAGATTCAAACAAAGTAACCTTTTTTTCTTAGCTATCTGTGTTGTGTATAAAAAATTCTACTGACAGGTGTCGGGGTGATGTCTTGCTATAAATTGATTAAAACCATTTAAAATAAATAAAATACATTATTAAAATCTGGAATTTTATTATGGAAAGTTACATTGTTTGAATACTATGCAATCTGCATATATTACCGAAACCTGTGTTGTACGTGGAATGTTTTTAATTAAGGTCTGTTTTGAAATTAAAAGAAAACAGAAATATGAACAAAAATTATGTAAGCACAAAAACAGCATAGTTGTCTTCAACTTCAATATATTTTTCATGTTTCACTAGTTTTTTCATTCCCTCTTCAATAAATTCTGTCGCCAGTGACTAAAACATGCACAACAACATTTTTCAATTTGTTCTCATTGTCAAACCCTTATGATGCAAGCCAGGTAAAGAATTTTAGATTTTAAAGTGTAGGTAATAATCACTTTGTGCTTTGTTAAGGGTATAAGGTGGATGATTGAAAATTTTTCGGTGAAAAATTTCTTTGTGCGTGCGTGTGTATGTGCACTTGAATGCGCACACATGTTTTGTGTGCGTGTGTATCTGTTAACATTGACACCCATCCCATGCTGTTCAGATAATTACACAAAATACATATTAATTTGCAAAATGTTTCCTTGCTGGTAAATAAAGAAAGAAAGTTTAAAATTCAGTATATACTTAAAATTACATTATTTAAGCTGTGTTTTGTTTAAGTCTACAACTTATTAAGGGTTGTCATTTAAAAAATTTGATTTATACATCTTTGTTCATGAAAGCCATAGGTTGAGTAGCATAAGCACTTAACTACAAAACTACAGAAAGATAGCTTTCCAAATGTTTGATACGTAATAACCTGGCTGACATTCTCACCCAGAGTAGTGTAGTATCTAATCTGTTCTAAGCAAAATTGTATAATGTTACCTCAAAGCTTCATTGTTGCTGCAGAAATTAGTAGAGTGTATTAGAGTAGTAGAGTGTATTAGTAGAGTGCCAAATTATAAAATGTTTATTTTAAAAAGGGCAGGACCCAATGTATGAGAGATCCTGAAAGAATCTGAGATCTCAACTTTTTCTCAGGAAGATCTCTTTTTCTCACTCTGGAAGAATCAGAAGTAAACCTTTTTTCCACTTTCATTTTTTATTGAGAATAAGTTCCCTTGAATTATTAAATGGTTATAAAAAGATATCTTTTCTACAGTAAGTTTTTATAAAATTTTGGACTTTTACAAATAATTTTTCATTAACCAATTTTTTTTCTTTAACTTAGAATTCAACATTATGATTCTTTGTTCTTTTATTTTTGATGTATTATAAACTAATAAAAATTACGTATCACTGATGAATATTTTTTAAAAATTATAGTAAGTGGACTAATTTTTTAAAATTAGAAGAGAAATTGAAGCTCTGAAAGAATATTGTAGGTTGACAACATTAGTTAAGCCTTTGAATGCTGTATAAAAAATTACTTATGGAAAGATGAAAACCAATACTTATTATTCCACCTTAGAGAAGCCTGTTTATTCATATATAAACAATACGAAGGAAACAGCAGAGAATATATGATGGAATATTTTATACATGCTGATGTTGAGATGAGTGAAAACAAACTGTGAAAATATCAGAAGTCTGTAAATGCAAGCGATGACAGGGAATTTAGAAAAGAAATAGAGACAATCTTGTAGAAAATGGATCTCAAAAAAGCACCAGGATAAGGTCTACTGAGTGTTTACAAAATTATGTAAATTTATTACAGCTTTCATATTAAATGCCTTAAAGGTGATTGTTTGCCAAAACAATGTAGAAGGCAGAGATATCAATCGTAAAGCCTGGAAGAGAGGCTGTTACAGAATTCTCAAAATTCAGTGCCGTTAGTTTGTTAAATGTCAGAGGGAAAATATAAATAAAAATCTCTTGCAGATAAAATAATGCATCATGTGTATTTATAAAGAGATAAGTCAATTAAATCCTATGCTTTCACTCCTCAAAAAAGCACAGCAGTTGCAGTTTTGAATGTTAAGAATTCATTAAATCTGTTCTTAAGGGGAAAAAAATTAAGAGGCTGATTTGAAATTTCACAGCAATGTCTCTGGTGATGATTCTATAGCCAAAAATAAGAAAAAAGATTCATATAAACGTAGGTCAGAGTACGGTTTGTTAACAATTTGCGGCTTGCAAACATTCAGCCCTGATTTCCGCTGTTTGTGAAATTAAACTGTACTACAATTCTTGAGGTTCAAATCAAGGATTAAATTTGGCATTTTTTAAAATTGTTTTTGATGTAGGATTGAATAAAAGGGGTCCCATACCTTTATCTCACTTAGGTTTTAAGAAAAAGGGTGTAAAACAAAAATGGAAATTACCCTTTTATATGTTTAGAATAAAATAACTTTGTTAATTATCAATAAACTAATAAAAATTTCTAGTTAATTCATGTAGAGAATTTAAATTGAATTAAAATGTCCAATAAATGTATTTAATTTTTTTAGAAGCTATTTTGGTAAATGGAATAGCTGTACTGAGTATGAATAAATTTATTTAGCAAGAACAATTGGTAAAGGATGTCCACAGGGATCCTGCTGTGGAGCAGGGTTTTAGAATATTTACTACAAAGCATTACTTGATTTAGTGTTTGAGAAATTCAAAAGCATTTACAATTACAGATAATTTAATCATTCTGTCTAAAGGCACCACAGTATTTGAGGCAGGAAACTTTGCAAATATAAAAATATAAAAAAAATGCAATCTGGACAAAAAACAATAAAGGAAGTTTTAATGAACAAAAGTGTAAAGTTTTATTATATTTAGAATATTTAATAATATTTAGTCCAAAGAAATAAACATATATCTGAACAATAGAAAACTACCTCAAGTTGTTAATCTTAAATATTTAGGATTAATAATTGATTACAAATTATTGTTTAAAGTGAATGTAGAGAAAGCGGACATAATAATTAACATTTTATTAAAATCAACAAAACTATTTTTGGGTCTCAAATTGAAGTGCTGAATACAATATACAATAGAAGTAGCTTATATTGAGGTTATTTGTAACGAGAATCCGGTTGAAACGAGCAAAAATTAAAAAAGATTGTTTAGTTTCCTATATTATTAATGTATAATAAAGTTTGTACAGAGCAATCTGTAAGTCCTGGGTGTCAGACAGTGGTGGATAGAAGTAAAAGACAGAGATATTTTGAGGTGTATTGTCAGGAGTCTAAGGTTCACTTTGGACTGTAGCACCGGTGAAAGTAAACAAGCAAGCAAGCAGGTAATGACTTGTAAACAATATGAATTCTGTACAGATGCATCTTTAAACACTTGGATAATGCCGTGTGGACATTACCAATAAGAGAGACCAGACCGGGTAGATACGAGTAGGTGTCGCACAGAATTATTGGGACTAACAGAATATGCAGCTTGCACGTCGATCAACTTTTCTGGTGTTAGCACTTTCAGTTTATCTCTTTTGGCTGCATCTGCCACATTCCCTGTCTCTTGGACCTTGTCTTACAGCTGCTTGATGGAGGACTTGTTTGGCACATCCACACTGTACTTTTCTGTGAAGGCATTCTGGATCTGGGTATAAGTGGGGCACATCTAATATATTAGGAGACAATGAATATTCTTTGCTGCATTTTGTAAACCCATCTCTCCTCAATTTAACCTGCAATGAAAGAAAAGAACATTCTTCCATAGGTTTGCTTCACTTTTTGAACACTAGATGTAATGTAAGGTATATTTTTATGAGGGTTAAAAAAGATTTAGTAGAGTAAGCCTAAATAATTTTCAGTGATATTGTGTGAGTGATCATTCATGAATTTTATTATTGCGCAGATAGTATCTGTGAAGTGTTGTTATGATGAGGTAGTAATGTTTGTTCAGTGTTTCGTACCACCAATAATATTGATGACATTGTTTTAGCTTTCTGTTAGCAGTACTGAACTTAAAAAAATTAAATAAACTTATCACTTTGTTAGTTGCTGGCTTCTAAGGCCCCTGGATTTGACAGCACAAGGGTACTGATTTCATTCTTCTTTATAGTAAATGAATAAAACATGCGCATTTTGCATTCAGGACCTGGAGATTGGCATCTGCTATTTAGAGTTATCGAAAATATGTTAAAAAGCTATAGAAGTGTTTGTGGCAAGTATAAAGATTATCTTTCACATGTTTTCATGAAGTTTTGTGATTGTTTAATTGTTAATTTGTATGTATTTTAGTAACTGTAAAGATTAGGTATACCAATAAATATTTTAAGACTTCCTTTATTATTTCCATAAAAACCTTCCTCAACCTCTTTGTTACTTCAATAAAAACCATCCTTAACCTTTACTTTATTTTTTTTAAATATGTTAACATTTCTATTTGATATTAGTTCAGCAAATTCAACAGCAATCCCGATCACCGTCTGTAATCTCACCTTCTTCTTCACAAAGTAGTATCTCTGAATATGCCAAGAGAACACCATCTGATACTCAAACTCCTCCTCCACAGGCTAGTGGATCGGGTGTGCAGCCTCAGAGAGTTATTTCTCAACAAAAGCCTCCGGAAAAAAGTATTGGTAAGTTGTTTTGCTTATTTGTATATCATATAAGTTGATATGGGTATCAGCAACTTACCAGTAAGTTGATACCCATCAACTTCTGGTAAAGTAAGTTTACATACCAGTATACAGTGGTAAGACTGTATAAACTGAAGGTGTTAATGAACTTATTGTTAATTATGAAAATCACAGTTTTTCTCTGCTGTTGAATTGCTTTTTAAAAACAGTTCTGTAATTTTACTTGAGTAAAAGTAATTTACAGTTTAGTAATTTTAGACTAAATTTTTATGTTTTTCGATGAAACAATGAAATGAAGCTTATTCAGATGAAACTTAGCTACAGTATTGAATGTGATATAAATCATTTTTTTTAAACAGGTACATGTGCATGCACACACATACACACTCTCTCTCTCTCTCTCCCTCTCTCCCCCCTCATGCACACGCACACACACTGTCATTTACTTACTCGCCCACTCACTCACACTCTTGGTCATTAAGACCAAAATGTGGTAGAGCCGTATTACAAATTATACATAAAATAATCAATCCGTACTATTAAAATATTAAAAAACAATCACTCGTGTGCAGTGAATTCACATAAAATGATGAATTATCAAAATAAATTATAGAACATAACCTCAAATGGCAAATTAGATCTTGAATATTGTTAAAATGTTCATAATCTAACCCCATATTCCGGTTATCTATCAATAGTATGCGATTCATTATTATTTTAGCTTCCTTTAATGTATACATATGCAGTATCTATTGGTGAAAATTATTACTACATATTAGTTAGAAAGTAGTACCGGCATATCTGTATCAGACGTATTTTCATAAGCAGTTAACAATGTATCTGTTAACTTTCATTTATTAGAGTTAAGCTATTTGTATCTATTGACTCATCATCATTTATAAAACAATATATTAGATAATGCATTACCATTGTTATAAATTTGTAGTTGTCTTGACCAATTAATTACAAATAATGACTTGATAAGCTATAGCTAGTAAATCAGGTATTTATAATTTAATAGAGTCACTTATAATATTTATTCAGAATTTACCTGGTTATTCATAAGCAGGTATTATTTACAATGTCATTTTCTTAATAAATTAAATATTTAAAAAACCATTTTATCAGAGGTAAGAGATAGGATTATTGCATGTATTATCATTATACTGTGGTTAAGAACTAGTAATAATGTCGTCAAACTAATTATCAAAAATCAAAATCCTGAGTGCAAGATTAAAAGGGTGACAGTCCTATATTGTATTACTCCTGTTTTTATTCCTGTTCATTCTAAAACTGAATTTCTTTCAAAGCAATAAATGAATAAATAAATCTGTATTTATTTTAATTTTTAGTTTCTATTAAACTGTCATAATAATGAATCTTTACTTTTAATTCTTTAGGGATTTATTCTTTGGTTTTGCTTAGGTCTTCTAATATAATAATTCCACTATTATGTTTTCGGGTTTAAGATAAATAGTTACAGGTATATCTATCTTAAAGTTATTCTATATAACTTTGTTAATAATTCACACCAATTTTCCCTTTGTTATTAAATCTTTCTCATATCTACAAATGCCATGCTAGCTAATTAATACTTTTTAAGCTTGCTTTCTACATATAATTAAATTAGCCTCTATTAGTCCTGTATTCTTTCTTGATTAGGCTAATCTTTATGTCTTCTACTGCTTTTTCTGTTCTCTTACCAACCTTCATGGTTAATACGTATCATGGATAATATGTTGGACGTATTCTACAATTGTTTTACATTTATCTTTTAATTTCTTTAATTTTAGTATTTCTTTTAATTTTAATATCTTTAATTTCATACTTAAGAGTTCACCTCGACCAATTGGGTGCTTGGCTTTTGTAGCTGTTGAACAGAAAACAGTATCTAGCAGCCCTCCATTGTAGGAAGGAGTCCATTGGTTCTACAGTTCTCTCTAGTAGAATTAGGCCTATAGAATAAATAATGGGAAATAAGGGAATAAGAAAATTAAAAAGAGGTAATTGTGAGAAAAAATAATTTACAGGAACGGCAGAGCAAGATGACAAAATCTCTGAAGACTGCCGCCTGCAGTTCCTCAGGAGATTGTTGGAAGTTTTATTTATATGAAAGCACTACATTACTGATGAAGGGGTTTGCACCGAATGAATAATTTAAATATATGCCAGTGTAAGTCTTTTTCCTCCATAAATCAAGAAACTGTGCAAGAATGGGCATTGGGTTACTAAAGGAAACGATTTCATCCATCAAGAATTGCATGTAGAAGTATCCATCCCCTATTGCTTTACTTTTAATATTTAAAGTCTTATCGAATTCAGATCTCCACACCGAATCCAGTAATCTGTTAACACTTGCGTAAGAAAAAGTCAGGTTTGAATTTTTAAACTATTTAAAAATTCTTATCTCTATTTTGATTTACCGCTGTAAAATATTTAATTTTAATGGCAATTTTATTTTTAAAAGTTCATAAAAAAAGATGATTACAAGTAAACTCCAAATTTTTGTGAACTTTCACTCATTTAATATTGTAATTTCAAATTTTTAACATTTTCAGTAAAACTTAGAATTATAGTAAGCGTACAAACTATATTTTTATAATATATACCCGGCAAAACGAGCTTGGCTGAAAAAATTGACCTCTCCCCTCTCCAATCTGTATGTAAAGAGGGTGTGATTAGAACTTAACCTGTTTATTTTGTGTTTAGTTGGATATAAATAAATCAGTAAGTTTTTATGGATTAAAATTTATTGGTATCTTTACTGTTTAGCATCACTTTTCTTAAATTTATACTTTTGTTTGTTTCAGGTTGTAAGACTTTTTCTGCTTGGACCTTTTTCTTGCACCTTTCTCATTTCCTTATCCCTTATCTGATAAAAAGTTATTGAAAGTGGTAAGATCTTTTTGTAATGGACTTATGTTAAGAATGTTTAAGCCTTTATATAAAAAGAAGAACAATGTGTGATAAAGGTTTTTTATTTGGAAAACGTGTAGATAATTTATTTTATGTTTTAGGTGATGTTACAAAAAAAATTGAAAAATTAAGTATCATACCTGCGAGAAAGAGTCGGGGGAGTGATGTTGTAGGAAAAAAAGGAATTCCAATAAATCTGGAAGTAAATCATCTCGCTCTTAATTTAAAAAAAACTAATATGTTTGCGATTCATTATGATGTATCATTTAAGCCAGATAAACCGAAAAGATTGTACAGGTAATTTTCTTTTATAATGATTTTTATACTGTTAGAAAAACTAAATTTTAGTCAGATTTACTGCCCAAACTTAGCTAACCATTCATTCCTATGCCAGGTGTGTATATATATATATATATATATATATATATATATAGGCCAGGGATCTATAAATATGCTGTGAGGGGAGTGCTACAACTCCATCCTATGAGTTACTAAGCTAATTTAAAAACCATTTTCATTGCATCTTATTAAAAAATTTGTTTCACAAGTGTTTTTAAAAGAATGGCAATTCTTACAACAGTAATTTATGACAAGGCTGTGTGTATGGTGATTGTTATGCATTACGTAATATTTTATTATAACAGATTTTACTGAATTGAAGAGTGATTTATAAATCTGAAAAGGGCTTATTGTAGTAAGGAAAACTTTACATTCTTTAAGCATGTTCTCACTTTTTGTCATTAAGAGTATCTTTTAGCATAATCAGCTTTTCAAACATTTAACTGCTGCACTTTTAAATTATTAAGATGAGAGAGAATTTTTCTGAAATTTTTTACGTATAAAACTATTTTTGTTTTTGTTCCCATAAATTAATATTGTGGCTTCCGACTCCATTTAGTTAATGGGAACTAACCATGCATCCCTGGTGATGTGATCTGCAGGTATAGGGACATAACTGTCTGCAGGTCTCAATTCAGCAAAATACCGAGATGCTACAGAAATGTTGAATAATCAACTGACCTTTTGTATATTTTAGTAATGTAATCCAGCAAATTTTATATATTTTAAAATTAAAGTACATATAATACGTATTGCATATTAAAGTAAAGTAAATTAAATACATATTAAAGTACGTTAAAATTCAAGTAAATTAAAGTATGTTAAATTAAAGTTAAAAGGTACATACTTAAGAATGATTATTTATCCTTTAGGTTTAAAAATTACATTCTTGTAGCCAATTTTTCTTAAAATTTGCCATGCGCTTTTTAATTTGATGTTAAAATTTAATCTAAGAATTAATTATTTTCTACATACCTTTGTTGTATTTTCAATTTTCCATTTTATCTTTTCCATGTATGTAAAAAATTTATCTATATAATGTCAAACATTTCACGCACTCACTCAATATAGGATCCAAATATCTGCATGATATGCCAACAACAAGTGTGTAATTAGAATTTGGAAAAGCCCATTTTCAAAATATCTTTTATTTCAGATCTGAGATCATTGGTGATATCATAAATCAACATTTGTACTCTATGTTATGTAACATCACTATATTTATATTGGTACTGGAACCATAGTTAACATTAACCAGTTACACATTTTAAGAAATTTAATAAAAGTAATTAAGGCTGAACCGGATCAAAAGTATTGAGATTCTGTTTTCAAAGTTGCAATTTCTAAATTTGAAGAAAATATTAGCTGGAGTGAATGATTTGATTTGATAAACCCCTGTGCTGGGTTGATAATCACATATTAAAGCTTCCACAGTATTTACTACAATCTTTTGGCCTTGATTTGATTAACAGTACTATTAAAGTCGATTCTATCAACACTGTTAACAATACAAGAGGAAGTTAATAAGATGTCTTACCAAACTTCTACTGTACTTTGCATTAATAAACTACTGGTGTAGAAATGAAGAAAAGGTAATGGATTCTCTTAAACAGTGTTATAAGTTCCCGGTTGCTGTTGCAGATGTAACATTTAATTAAATTTTTTCTCTTGAAGATGGAAAGGATTTGCCAGTTAAAAATGCTTATGAGCTGAATGTTATGTTAATCTTTCTGTGACAGTTTGTGTGTAACTGACAGTAAACTATACAGTGCAGTGGCATACAGAATGTTGCTATTTAATAAAAATTGGATTTGTTTGGTTAATTGTGCGTCTTTCCTGCAGTTACAATAAAAAAATGTATAACATGCTTATCCGATCTGATGATTAAAACAGTGTGTGTAAAAATTTGAAGAGTTTATTATTTTATTTAATAAGTTATCAAGAAATTCAAATTGTTGGATAGGATTGGATAGGATATAATTATTATAAGATAGTAGCTACTAGTTTATTACGATTTACTTTACTTTAGAAGATGGAAAAATCTGGAAACAGCCTCATTTACAAAATTGAGGGTAGTTAAGCAGTAGAAACAGATGCAGAATTATGTATAAAAAGTTTTACTTTTTACAGAAAGTTTGAAATTTATGTTCACGTGAATCTTACTTCAATTTTTTTAAATAGCAGGAATGCCTGCCATACATTATTTTCATGAAAATGTGTCAAGAAAAACAATCGCTGTTTTTTTGATAGCTACAGTTGTTTTTGGGATTACCAAAATTTCAAGAAATGGAACTGGTAATTGTGCCATAAAAATTTTTTCATTTTATTTTGCTTCTCTTGTAATATGAAGCCCCTTGTAGTGCTTAGATAGCAATGAATAGGAATGACAACTGAAACTTTATAAAAACTTGATTTATTGTGGTAGCTTTTTTCATAAATTTTTTTTTTTTGTAAGAAGCTTTTAAATTGTCAAAAACAAAACTTTATAATTTAAATTAACAACAGTGGAAAGTATACTTTTGAACCTCTAAATAGACAAGCATTTCAAAAAAAACAAACTTTTGTATAATACATTACTAATTATCTTGTTATAAATTATATAAATTTGAAGAAATGTATATGTCTTTTAAGAAAAATATATTATATTTAAATACAGTTTGTACATAAAATAATTGTGGGGTTTCAAACGAGAATAGCAGGGAGGAAGGATGATGTGAGATGTAAAATGTAAAATAAAATGAAAATTTCCAAGACTTAACTATTCAGTAGATTTAGATATACATTCCTTTGGTTGCTCTTCAGATATCAAGATTATATTCAATATGTCGCTGTGCACAGAGAACATCAGTGTGATGAATGAAATTGCTTTGATGATATCCTGTTTTAAATTGTCTAAATTTCTTATTTGTAAAAAAAAAAAAAAAATTGTTTCTTTCCATAACCCCGCAAATAAAAATCCATAGAAGTAAGAGATAGTGAAGGCCTGGCCATCCACTCTTCTTGTCAGACTCGTTGCTGAGGAAATTTTTTGTTTTGGGTAATTCTGGATTAATGTGGCAGATAGGTCGAGGCGTCTAACTGGGAAAACAATTTCCAGTATTTGTGGTAGTGTATATACTTTTAACATATTCGGTAAGTTTTCTGTTATAGTTTTTTCAGGATATAAGAAGAGACCAATAGCTCTTTTCTTGACTGATTGTTACAAACTTCACGATAACTTTTGCTCCATAATGATGCAAGTTCAATGCCATTTCTTTAAATATTATGCATTTGTACATATCTTGAAACATCATCTCTGAAAATAAACTTGTTTTCATGAAATATTCAGAATCTAAAACGAATTCATATTGTTTAACCTTGACTCGGGGATAAATTTAATGTACTTTCTAGATTTTGTAACCAATGCGACAGTCATTTTTTTTTAAACGTGTAGAATGTTGTTATTGGGATGTCAGACTACGAAACACTTTTACAGATAAAACACACTTCTTCTACAAAACACTTCTCACTTCTTGAGTTATTTGCAAAATACTTCTTATTGCATTAATAGTTCCCACAGCTTTAACAGTCTTCAGACATTTAATGGCTGTCTTGGATTCCTTTAATAAGGTGTCTATTTATTAAGTTATATATCCCTTTGGCATACCATACCACATTTAGACATACTACACCATACCATTTACACATCAACATTATGTAGTATGTCTTCAATGAAAACCTGAAAATGTCGGTAACCAGCTGCATGATTGCATGCATTCAGACCTTATTTAGAATTAATCGTGTCATATTTCAAAGTATTTTAGAATTTAATCGCCAGCGAATTATAAAGATTTCCTTAATGAATGATTCTATTTTATATATATAAATAAAATAATTTCACATGTAATTATTTGTTTCTTAGGCTTATAATGCAAACATTCCAGAGGAGATACTATCCTAATAATTTTCCTGCTTTTGATGGGAAGAAAAATTTATATTCATGCGGTTTCCTTCCTGGAGGACAAGTGGTATGTGGAAAACTACTATCCTGAAAGTTTAATTATCATAAAATATAAAATTTATTTTTTATTTTTATTTTTTTAAATACAAGGCGTGTTTTTAAAGTACAGTTTTGAAATCAAACCGATGCAGTGCTGCAGTTGGTGTCTTGCACATGTGCATTGTGTACCTACATCTGTTTGTAAGCCACAGACGCCATTACAGCCAAAATCAATCGTGTTTACATTTACTTTTGCGTATTTAAAATGCCTCTGTCTATTGAGAATCCCGCAGACTATGAAATACGTGCTGTTACTTGTTTTCTGTGTGCTAAAAGCGAAAAACCAATTGAAATTCACCGTCAGATTTGTGAAGTCTATGGATAAAACATTATGAGTGGTGGAATGGTACGGAAATGGGTTAGAGCTTTCAAGGATGGCCGAACAAACGTTCATGATGAGGAACGTAGTGGGCAAATTTCAGTGATCACTGACGATTTGGTGCAAAGAGTCGATGAAAAAATTGAAGAAAACAGGCGCTTCACGATTTCTTCATTATCATTGGACCTCAAGTTTCAAGAAGTCTTCTTTACGAAATTGTTAGTGAACAGTTAAAGTACCAAAAATTGTGCTCATGGCCGTGTTGCAGTGGCTGTTAAATCAGGCGGCAAACTTTTATGATGATGGAATACAAAAGCTTGCGGTTCAATGTGATAAATGCCTTAATATTAAAGGCAACTATGTAGAAAAGTAGATTAAGATACTGGCTTTCATGTAAAAATAAATAATTATGAGAAGTCTCTTAGTTTTTTTAAAATTTCAAAATGATACTTTAAAAACACGTCTCATAATTGATGACTAATTTGCTAAGAAAGACAGATTAACTGTAGAAGTGTTTCAGCTGAGAAGAAAAAAATTTCTCTAAACTTATTTTATTAGAGAAACTATTTTGCTTGCTTTTATGTATATATATATATATATTGTTACCGCATGCTTTTAACTCGGCGACGTGCAAGGATGAAAAAGTCTGTGGGAGTTATAGTATACAATGCGCATGCACAGGCTGGCACTCCCCACCACACGGCATCTGGTCACGCATCTATACTCCCACCATAGCAGCACTACTCCACCACTGTAGGCTCTAATAAATGAAAGCTTCCTAGCGTGAAACTTCATTCTAACTCCAACTGCTGCCTAGAGAAGACCTCAGAGAAGAAGAAGATGGAAGAAGACTGAAGGAGTTCCCTAGCCGATTCAACACTGGACCATCCTGTCGGAGCAGCAGGCCTGGCCGGCCCACCGAGGGAGTCGCTGGATGCAGATGCTACATTCCCGCTCCATCTCTTGCTGGGCTCCGTTGCCCTGGCTGGAGGACGCAGCTACGAGAGCCAGCCCAGCATAGGATCACTCGGGGAGAATCGCCTCAGCTGTGCTGGCGAATGATGACAGATGCCGACACAACACTGCGGGGCTCTGGGAGGGTCTCCACTACCACGCTGTAGTGGGAACCCAACCGTTGCTGAGGGAAAGTTTGGTCGGACTTTCCCTCAAGATATATATACATATCAAGCATATATAGTACACCACATCATAGCTTCACAAAGTATGCAGGTAGAAGATCAGTTAACTTGATAGAACAGATAACACTGCTACTTGGAATCGATTAAAAACATGGTCTTACTGTCTCGATATTTTTTATGTACCTGATGATACTTCTATAAGGAATTATAATTCAGCTGTAATGAATGTTTACTGATTGTTAAGTTTTCAATGAAAGTGTATGTAGATATCAAAATAATTATTGCTTTTTTACAAGTTTATTATCCGAGGAAATTGAAGAAAAAAGTCTGAAGAATTTTTAAGCATCATTTCAATTTCTTGATCTTAACTTTAGAAGTTTAATATGCTTAAGGATCAGTCCATACAAAACCATCTGATAGAAAATATATTTTTTATCAAAGAGCTTTACTACATTTGAGTTAAAAGCAAAATAATTTTATTTAAAGAATTTTTCATTTCTTTCGAGAGGCTATTTTGTATAAGTGTCTGCCAATTTTTTCACTCTTTGTTAGGTTTGCATTACTTTTAATTACTGCATTGTTTTTATAAAGTCGATTGTTATAGTCTTTAGTGTACCTCCATATCTGCATTCCCTGTAGTGTACATTCATATGTAACTTTACTCATAAGATCGAGGTGTAAAATACTTTTTATCTTTGGAAACTCTTACAAAACAAGTTTAGTATGGAAAGTGAATATGATTCGTAAACTAATTTTTATAGTTGTTTTTAAAGTCGATTTTGATCAAAAACAAGATTAATCTGCATGATATATATATAATGTTTTATATCCAGAGCCTATGTTAGTTTATACTGAAAGAAATAGCTACAAAAATAATTGAAAATCTAACCAATAACAAAATTTCAAATTTAGTAATAAATATTTTTGAAAAAAATAGTATCATGTAAGTTTTTTTAATTTTAGCTAATATCGCAACACATTTTTATATAGTACAAATAGCCTTTAAATAAAACTATGCACAAGTCGTTTGAATTGAACTTGTTTTATTATGGTTTAATAATCAAATTTTAGAATACAATGTAAATTTAATTTGATCATATTTTAAAGTTATGCTGCTCTTTTATTAGTTAATCTAAGGAGTTAAATTATATTGACTCGCCTACATGTGATATTGATTTTGTGAAAATAAAATAGTTATTAATGTAATGCCTGCATCCCTTATGGCATATTTTAAGCAAATTAGATTATTTACAGGTTTCTAATAAAAGTAAGAATATGACTTGCCAGGAATATACTTGTTCAGGAGATGGGCTATATGAAGTGTTTGCCTGAAAAAATAAAATTGAAGAGGAGTCCATTTTTATAATAATAGGGTTTCAATTAGTTTCGCAGCTATTTATGTTATCTACCTTGAATGTAAATATAGTATTTTTTTATGCAGATTAATGAAGTTATTGTTTACACTTTTATCTAAAAACAAGAAAATGATAGTTTCTGCAAATCTAAATAAACTGGAAATTGACTGATGCATCTATATAACAATTGTTGTTATATATAAATGGAATTAAAAGAAATTGTAAGATTTCCTACCTGGTTAGATGTAGTCTTGAATGCCAGCTGTAATAAAATGGTGTGGAAAATTGAATGAGATTACTGCGTAATTTTAAGTATTTGAAATGAGTATTTGACATTGTATCGAATAACATGGTAGTAATCTAGAAGTAGTGTTTTTGTAATTAATTTTCTTCTTTTGAGCTTTGCTGACTAATCAGGTTCTTTTTTCTATTTTCCTTAATACTTTTACTCATTTCTAATTTTTATTTATTAATTTTATGCGGTTGTTGCGTTGTTTTTTGCTAAATATTTGGAGTTACATTTTTGCAGATAAATGGTACTGTAATTGTTAAAAATGAAGAACGAGGTGAAGATAAAGGTGTAGAGTACGAAGTAACTATCAAATTTGCCGCTAAAGTTGACATGTCGCCACTTATATCATATATGAACAGGGGTTCGTCGACTAGTCCACCACAAGAAGCGATACAAGCAATAGATATTGTATTAAGAAATCCAGCTGCTATGAGGTACATAAATGTTGAGATATATTCTCATTTATTCTAATTATTAAAATGATTACAGATTAGATTACTTGAAAAATAATTGGATTTTATGTGTTTTTTGAATTAAAAAAAATTGAGCATTTCAATTGACACACTCTGTTGTGTATCTTTGTTACGTTTAAGCATTTGCCATGCCCGAGCATAGCTGTTTAAAGTCATTGTAAATGACCCCTTTCCTCAACCATATTTAAAGAGGTAAAAAAGTTTAATGCAAGCGTATTTTTGGCATTTGTTAACAAGGATGTTGAACAGTGAGCGTTTTATTATTCAGTTTTGAAGCATAATTATTCAATATTTAGTTTAAAATTGTCTACATGTTATGAACTAGAAATATCTAGTTTGCCAGCCTAGTAGAAACAATTAAAGTGTTAACTTAAACTAGTTAGGAATGCCAAGATTCACCCTTACAAGTTTTCCGCAAGCAATGTCAGTATGACAAATGATGAACTGTTAGCTTTTCGAATCCTATTTTTGATACTTTGAATTCTATCTAAACTATCTACAAAGTATCTTAGCAGTACTGGAATATGCTTGCCTCTGTGGCATGTCTGGTAGCATCTTGGCCTTTCATCTGAAGGTCCTGGGTTGAAACCTTAGTCACCCATGGCATTTTCACATGCTACAAAAATTGTCATCCATCTCATGGACGAGGACGATGGTCCTGGAGGTGAGACCACCTGATGACTATTTAATGCACTCCCTCACATTAGCACCAAACTGTGGCTGCTTGTTACCTTGCTAGGGTACAGGCTATCCTACTACACACACTTACACACTCGCATGCTATTGTGAACAGCAAAACCATTTTTTTTTTTTTTTTGGTACTGTTTATATCTGTCAGCATTTTCAGCTACAAAAGTCCAGCGCGTCTGGCCAAGAATGCGTGAATTGACCATTGCTGCGTGCGATATTCTGAGAAAAACTGACAAATTTTTACCAGACTTAGAATTTACTGTACATTATCTTTGTAGTGTCTCTTGCGGGTCGCCTAGCTCCTGTTGGGATCAGCGAAACTATTCTGCCAATGATCAGTCAACTACCGGAACCACCCTTTATACAGAATAAAAATGAAGATGTAGTATGCAGGAGCGCGATGTGCTACCTTCAACGAAGTCAGAATGAGAATTTTTTCTTAAATGTTCAATGATAGGCACAAGAGTATGTTAGTGTTATACCTCAGACAAAGTGTTAGCATTTTTTGAAAAATAGATAATTTCTTTAAAGTAGTCTTTGAGTTAGTCGAATAACATTCATTCAGTAATATATTATCGGCTCTTTTATAACTTCTGAATCGATTAGAACTTTATTCTTACAAGTTTGACTACTTCATAGAATAGTTGTTTGATTTAGAAATCAGCCTTTTGGTTTGTTTTTATTAAAAAAAAAAAGAGAAAAAGAAGGAAACTATACTGTTATTTTTTGTAGTCAGTGGATTTAGGATAACATAGGTACAGTGTGCAGTTTTGAATTGGCTTTTGGGGTTTTCTTTCTCTTTGTAAAAGCATGTAAAATGATGGACTGAATTCAACTTAAAATTTACAGTAGCATATTTTTCTGAGCTAGGTTATGCCATTGCAACTGACATATGACATACTTGAAGACATGAGTTACTTAAAAATGTCTTGTGAATTTAAATGAAATTGTAAGAGGACATTTATAAATGACATTTATAATTTATAAGGGACATTTATAAGTGACAATTCTTATAATGAGTTGCTCCCAATAAAATAGTCATACGTAAATATTATGTTTCATTTATTCTGTATGTACAAAGTCCATATTTTAAAGTATAATTTAACATATTTGAACTCGTAACATGTCTTGTGTGTGTTTTTACTATTTAAAAAAATTATTTTTGTTGAACTTATTTGAGAATAGTGCATATAAATATATACTTATAATTTAATTGACATATAATCATTATTGTATTGGAAGAAAGAATTTATGTTAACAATAGATGACGTAGTAGTTCGAGGATGGCTTTACAGAATTTTTTAACATTGTAACCTGTTTAGCAAGTATTCATTTTATTTCTGGGTCTGAAAAGATTGCGGAGGTCTGGATGAGTGAATGAGACTACAAGAATTAACGTAGTAATTTCGTGTAGGCTTTTTGGAATACGCTTAAAAATGGTTTTTTTTTTTTTTTCACCAGGAGGAGAATTAGCCTTAGTGGGAAGCGCATCAGAAAATAAGAAATGGCTATAATGGTTTAAATAATTTTTGAAAACTCAGCATTGGACAATAAAAAATGTCATGTTTAATTTCATTTTTTATTAATGCGAGGAGAAAATGGAATCAGAATTTTTAATAGTTTTGTTTAATGTTTATGAAAATGAGAATAAGTTAGAATCTGCATTTAACAAGTTTGTAATAATTATTTTATCCTAAAGAAAAGTGTAATAAGAGGGTCGTTTTTTGTTTTAACTAAAATAATTTTTTTTAAAAACATTTATTTTCGGATTGTACATACTTTTGCCTATATTTCTACATAGTTACCTTGTTTATTAATGCACTTGTCATACCTTACAACTAAACTTTGAAAACCGCCTTCAAAGAAGTCTGCCACCTGCTCTGATAGCCAACAGTTCACAGCCGCTTTCACTTCTTTTTCTGTCACTGAAGTGCTTCCTGCCAAGATGGTGTTTGAGGTACCGGAAAAAGTGGAAATCGCTGGGAGCAAGTTTGGGGCTATATGGTTCATGGTCTAAAACTTCCCAACCAAAAGATTTGATCATGTCGCGACAGCAGTGTGAGGCATTGCGTTGTCATGGAGAAGCAAAATTCCTTTTGACAGCATGTCGCATCTTTTGTTTTGAATTGTTCTTCGGAGCTTCTTTAAAGTTGCGCAGTAGGCATCTGAGTTGATTGTTGTTTCACGTGGCTTAAATTCGACCAGCAAAACATCGCGCCGGTTCCAGAACACAGTTGCCATAATCTTGCGCTTTGACAACGTTTGTTTGGCTTTGATCTTGATGGGAGAGGTTGTTTGTCGCCATTCCATTGATTGTTGCTTGGATTCAGCGGTGGTATGGGATACCCATGTTTCATCTCCAGTAACGATTTGACTCGAACATGTCATCCCCTTCTTCCTCATAACGAATCAAAAAGTTCAATGAACTGGCAAACCTCTTCCCTTTGTGGTCTGCTATAAGGAGTCTGGGTACCCACCGACAACACAATTTCTTGAAGCTGAGGTTTTCAGTCACAATTTTGTACAACACCAACCTAGAAACTTGGGAAAATTCCAATGACAAGAGTGGTTATCGTGAATCGTCTGTCCTCATGAATTTCTGTTTCAACTGGAGCCACCAAATCATTAGTGATCACAGAGGGCCGGCCTGAGCATTCTTTGTCATGGACGTTTTCACAGCCATCTTTAAACTCGCTAACCCATTTCCGCACTTTACCTTCACTCATTGCGTTATGGCCGTAAACTTCAGTTATCTGGCGATGGATGTCTGCAGCCAATGTTTCTCGCAGTCAAAAAACGTATGACTGACTGTATCTCACACGTGGCGGGCAATTCTTAAACATTTTAAAGACACACAACTAAGCATACACTTCAGCTCTACAGAGCTGCAACTGGCATGAGTTTGTTCACAAAGGATGCTCGTAAGTGGTGTGGCAGCTCGTTGCGGCATAAACATGAACTAGAAAACTATACGCGCCAACGCGTATAGTTTACTTAAAAAACGACCCTCGTATATACAAAATTTAAATGTTTAAATATTAAGAACGCATTAAATATTGTTTTGTTTTTTAAGATTTTCTCTGAGGTAAAGTTCAACATAGAGATCGTTGTAAATATTTTTTTTATAATTATCGCGTTGGCCTCCTGACAATATCCTCCGTGTCGTCTTGCTCATTCACCTGGAGGTCCTGGATTCGAATCCTAGGCAAATTCCATTTCCATATGCCGCGCACAAGCTTCAAGCTTATGTGGCGATTTCAACAAGCAAAGAAAAGGAAAAAAAAATTACAATGTTTTTTTTCCTACTGAACCATGGATTTTAACAACAAATGCGTAAGCTAAGTTACAGTTTCATAATTTCCTTATAAGACTTTTTGTAAACCGATTGGATCCGACACTGTTTCCAGACTCTTAAGTTTACATTCACGATAAAACTCCCGTGAAATGAAATGAATAAAAAGGCTCATTTCTATAACAGTTGCATATCCTTAAAATATGATCGATGGTTATAAAATAAAATCAAGCGTAAGGGAAAGGAATGGATGGTAAAATAGAAATGATCAACCGAAAAAGGAAGGTGCAAACATGAATATCTCATTTTTTAAATAGTACCTCAAGCCTACATGTATGTATGTAATGGGAATATCGATATTCTAAATTATTTGGGAGATCAGGATAATTTTATTCCAAACGGGAACAACACGTTACTAATTAAAAAATTTGTGAATGTCAGCTTAAATTTAGGCTGCAATAAATTTACTTTTCTGCCAAACAATGAACTTAGGCGAAAAGTATGGTTTCCCTTGGATAATCCACATTCAACCCTGAATTAATTGTGTGCGTTAGCGTGTAAGCATAAAGTTAAAAAAATTAAACGATAAAAAATTAAGTGATATCAAAAAAAATAAGTATTGTAACCAAGAGAATCAGATAATAGAATTTACAAGAATTAAGTAATACTCAAACATTAAATATATTATATATATATATATTTTAAAGAGGAATGAATTTAAAAAAAAAATTTTTTTAATAATGATGATATACATCGTAATGCGTTTGTATTTGTATTTTATCAAAAGGCGAATACAAATCATTATTCAACAATTAAAAAGCAAAACTAAGTCGTATTTCTTTCCCGACATTATGGAGGAAACTTTCCAGTCTATTAGAAATTTATTTTTAAATAAAATATTTATTAGCACCGATTTCTTACGTACAGAAATCGTGTTAACAAATTTTTAATTTGTTGCGTTAAAGAAAATATGAACAACAAACATAATTCACTATCGTCTCAGTTTTGTTAGATATATTTTTCTGATTACGACTTCAACTATTAAATTACTACAAGGTAGCTTGGATTGAAATATTTCTGGGAAGAGATCGATTTCATAAAAGCATTTGCTAATATGACATCTATCCAAAAGGCAAAAGGAAAAGATATTTTTCTGTAATATTCCTATAAATAACCCTTTTTAATCTCTGTAGTCATTAGGCAGATTTACGAAAAGAAATTAATAAATAAGAATTTTATATAAATAAAAAAACAATTTAGAATTTTAATGTGAGATTTCAAATAAATCAATTTAATAACATAAATAAGCCAAACATATATGCAAACAGATCTCCAAAAAATAGATTGCTGTGAGCAAATTAACACATGGGTCGCCATGGGGGTCACCCGTAACCGGCATCTGGTTATTTCAGCGACATCAATAAAACACATAATAAAAAAATACAAAATTGAAAAATTCAAGATTAACATAATCAAGTAAACAAAGAAATAAAACTGTAATATAAGAATACACAAAATGAAACAAAATTACAAATGAGATTATAAACGTAATTGTAAAAAATTATGGAAAAACAAAAGTAAGTCAATAAAAGTGGAAAATGTCAAGATTATCACAATAAACAGAACTATAGATAAACACTAAAATAAACGAATAACTATGTGTTTTATTAAAACATATTAAACAATAATGGTGCTGAGAAGGACAATCAGGGCAATAGGTGCTAATTTTTTTTGTTTTATATTCTCCATACTTTCAGTCATGACTCGAAAGATTGTCTTTATAACAACCACTGCACCATTTTCTTGACATCCTGACTTTCTTGTCTTCCTTTCTTTTGAGATCATGCTTCAAGCGTCTCGGTCATGAAGTAGTAATATTTTGTTTCATTTGTCTCTGTACATAAGTACTTAAACAATTGTTTTTTTGAACGAACTGAACCACAGGTATTTTATTTTTTGTTATTGAATTCTGAAGTATTATCGCGTTTACAATTGCAGTGTTCAAAAGTAATTCAACTGCAAGTTGTAGTAATTCTTATACCATCGTATTGTCTTTCTCAATGGCGACGAATAAGTTGCCATTTGATCAGGTAAATCAATAGCACACCCTTTGTTTTATTATACTCTGATACTATAATTGGCTTATACATTTCGTGACCTCTCTTGTTTGTAACCTTCACAAATTGCTTGGAATATTTTGTAGATAACAAAAGCACATCACGTTTGTTCTTTCCATTTCATGAGAGTGATTCCTTTTACATTCTTTTGAGCCCTGAACTCTCCAGTTTGTAATTTCGCATTTACAACTTCTTTTGGGATATTCCTCCTATTTTTTCTAATCGTTCCAACCAAATGCGTATCGTACTCTTAACAACTTTTCAACAAGATTGATGCTTGTGTACCAATTGTCCGTGAATAATGTGTGTCCTCTGAGAACAAAGGTTGGCATAGTTTCATAACAATATTTGTTGGTGTCGTACTTATGGTGTCAAAAAGTTTACTGGCATATATTTCTAGCTTATAAGTATAGCCGGGAACAGTACATAATTTAAAAATTTTAATATCGTATTTATGTTTCTTCTGTTTATTAAATTGTCTAAATATTACTCTTTCTCGAAAGGCTATCTTACTTGCATCTATACAAATAGACTCTAGGAGTATAATACATTTCAAAATTCGAATTTAAGGTATTATTAAATAGTGGCCTTATCTTATTCAAGCGATCGGCTTCATTGGCTTCATCATTATTTGCAAAATGAAGCATATGTAATAAAACTTAAAATTGATTACGACTCATTTTACTTTACCCATTTTACTTTGCACATGGAACTGAACATAACACACTACATAGCAAGCTCACCATCTATACTGGAGATAATGCATGTGACCAGCAGAGTGACCCGTTTGGTGCGCGCAGCAATATAATTCCACTAGTGCCACGACAGGCACTGCCCATCAAAAAAAAAT
>JAAAKQ030180568.1:0-12287 GCA_010016005.3 Zanna intricata | reverse complement strand
CCAATACCCAGTCACATTTTTACATTTTCCCGTTCTCTCCGATTCTCCTTAATATTTCTTCATTTGTTACACGGTCTTGCCATCTGACATTTATCATTCTGCGCCACATCTATATCTCAAAAGTCTCAATTTGTTTTCTGTCTGCTTTTTCATCTTCTAGAATGTTCAGCTCCACAGAGCATCACATCCCAAATAAAACACTTCATATTAATTCGCAAAGATTTCACTGCCATAAAATCCATAAGGCCCATATGGCAGAGTATAATCTGTATTCTAGGAAGTAATATTGTCCCATGTTTTGCTAATCCAAGAGATTCAGAACTGAGTATATCACTTCTCCGACTGATCGCTAAGATGACTTCTTCTTAAAAGACTTTCTTAATGCTCTTTTATTTCATTGCTGAACTGGAAACCTTATTATTAACAGAACTACACTGCTGAAAAATTGGATGGGAAGAATTTTTATACAATAAATCTTTCAGTACTTTGACCATAATTTGTACTGGATGGTAGATAAAAAATTAATGTGTTCCTTTCATTAAGTTTTAATAGTTGAATAATATGTAATGTACTTTTTTTCCCCGAAGAACGATTACTTAAGGAAATTAATTAGTTCTTTAATTTGCATTCATCTAAAACATTTATTTTTAATGGGTTTATATTAAAAAGTAGTAAACTATTATAGTAGTAGTGAAGTAGTAAACTAAAAAGTAAGTAAACAAAAACATTACCTTACGTTTGAGATGACAGTAGAAGGACCTTCAAGGTATACTATTATATAGTATTTTTAAAAAACTCAAGACAAATAGTATAGTAATGTCAGATCAGGATAGATCCTGGAGGGCCATAAATTTTTGAAATTAACTGAAATAAAAATGTACATCCAAAACGTTTGTGGTTTCGGCTGCTGTAATACTGTGTTACCGTCTTGTTTCTCATAACGAAACTCATATTCAAGCTCTAATAGAACAATAAATTGAGTTTTAATGTTTTGGTTTATTTATATTGGGTTTACATGTTTATTTACAGTATTGTTAAAAAAAGGCTGTCCAGTAATTTTTTCGGTGATTTAGGACACCAAGAACTAATTTTTATAAAGAGAAATAAAAAGATTCTTTTAAAAACCGTTGGTTTAAGGAATCACGTTTCAGAGCTAGAATGAGAAATATCTAATATCGTTTGTGTATTTTTAATAAGAGATTGAATTTCAGTAAATTTATTTTTATCCCGTTCTCTAAGTTACTGAACAGCCGTGAATTTATGTGGTTGTAATTTTAGGTATCATGTTGATGTAATTGCTGTTTCATAAATTCTTAACTCCGAAGATATTTAATGATTTTTCAGGATATTGAACCAGTCGGTTTTTAATGTCTTCATCCTCTTCGATCATGAATACTTAAGCGGGAGGAATTTCTTCTGGTCCACCATTTTTTCGAAAGCGATCGAACTAATATTTTATTCTTGAATAATTGTATTTATGTTTCCTATCTCGAAATAATTCGGGCATTTGCAAACAAGAATAATTCATTCACTAATAATGATTGTAATAAAAAAGCAACTCTATGCTTTAGTGAAAAATTCATTTGAAAAATCTACATAAAGTTCTCTTTATAAAATAAAGTAAGGTAAGTTGAACGTTAGGTTAACAATGATATAAGATCAATCTCTTTATATTTCCATGCTGTCTGAGAACATTTTTGTATTTGTGGCTGCACAAAATTTGGACTGTCTGGGGTATTTATTTATTTTATAATCAGATTTAGAATAATAAATGTGTATTCCTGAATTATTTGTTAAATTATTATAATGCTATGGAAAATCATAGAAGTTTAACCATGTGGTAAGATACTCTGCGTTATCACAATGTATGATTAAATTATTTCAAATAACATTATTAGATTAAAAAATAAATGAATCCTGGGCTGTATTTAGAAAATGGATGAACGGATAGTAAATAAAGAAATATTTATTAAATTCTAGGAGCAAATGAGCAATCATGGGTATCAACAACAATTGAAGAAAGATTTATAGAAACTAGGAATCCAGGAACAGGAAATGAAAGATAGAAAATATTCAGATGAAAATACAGACGTTGAATCTGAAATGGTGATGAAGTAAATGATCATCAAAGTGAAATGGTCGGACGAGCGAAAGACCAAGCATGTGGAAAGAATGGAAGAATATTAGAAGAAAAGAAAATGAAAGTAGAAGAAATGATACTTGGGTGGTCCTTTGTTGGCCTATTCGCAAAAAATATATATTTTTCACTGTCACAAAGGTATTTTTTAACCCGTTTCCATCCTAACAATTTAAAAATCTATAAAAGGAGCTTTGGGGAATGCTTTATTATCATTTATGTAATCAATACTATGTTTTTAAATTTATTTGTCCTCTCCCTTAAATTATTCACGAGTAAAATTAATTTCAAATTGTTTTTGATATTTAGTAATTTCTCAATCACTATCTTCTTCCACTAATTATTTTATTTTAAACATTAAATCAGTTAAACCCTCGAAGCAATTAAAATTTCATTGTTTAAATCTAACCATCAAAAGGCTACAAAAAAAAAAAAACAAAAAAAAAAAGATATTACACAAAGAGACATTGGTTTTTAATAGATTTTAAAATAATTTTTTGTATTTTTCGAATCCAGGGATTTAGTTATATCCTATGGATTATCTTAGGAGAAAACTACAGCCATATTTTAATGATACTTCATCAAATCTATTCATAGCGGTGATCGTCTTTCTTGATAACGTTGAAACATTTTATTCCTTGCAATTTTAAGTCTAGTAAGTTGTATATAATCCATTAACCCATAATTCGACATATGCCTTAAGTTTACTATTATAAGAAATATAGCCAACAACAAAGTTGTAACACTTTCCTGGCACTGGTCATTTAAATTTATATACAAGAAAAGAGTGATACATGAAAATAAACAAACATTTTTAAAAAATTCAAAAAATCGATACTTTTAATTTTGATCGATGTTCCCATTCCCTTTATTATCCCATTTTTTTTTTGGGGGGGGACATTTGCACTACTTAACCTAGGAAGGTTAAGTAGGAAGGTTACATCATTTTATTGAGTAAAGTGGTGTGCAGTGTTTGAGGCTTTAGGAAGAGGAAGGTGGATGGAGGGATACGGAAATTGATACAACGCTACCTTGAAGACAGACGACTGTTGTATAATTGTGCGAACACTCAGCTCAGTTTTTCGGTCACATGCGGAATTCCGAAGGATTATGTGCTAAGCCCGACATTGTGTAACCTAATATCCAACGATGTGCTCCGACTACGGTCTTCGACTACTCCAGCAGGTGTGGTGCCGGCGGCGTTTGTTAATGATCTTGCACTTTTGGTTTCGGCACGGGATGCAGACCAGGTGATATAGAAAGCGAACGAATGAATTGGATGGATGCAATGTTGGTTACAACAACAAGATCTATCCGTTTCAATAGTAAAAACAACATTTGTGTGAATGGCCGGTAGGTATTCTCTACCCTCGATGAGGGTAGAGCTCCTCAAAATGTCTGGGGATCTGGTTCGACCACCGTCGCAAGTTCACGACACTCCGTCAGAGAGGTGAGAGAGAAGGCAAACTGGCGGTCAAAGCCCTGAGTAGATTTCTCGGAAAGATAGCTGGACCCCGTGCCTCGAAGAGAAGAATTTACAGCCATGTTATAAATTCGATGATGCTGTATGGAATAACAGTCTGGGCAGAGGCCTTAGAAAAGAAAGGAAACCGGAGGCTCTTAGAAGGCGTACTTCTGTAGGCTTGCCTTGCGCATCTCGCCAGCATACAATTCAGGCTCAACGGAAGCAGCATTTGTCATAGCGGGTGTTCCACTATTCCAGCAGTTGGCCACACAGCTGTGATGATTCCAGCAGAATCACCACAGGACGAGGGTGGTTCTAGAAATGAACAGATGAGAGACAGATAGACGGCTGACGGCTGATATGGGACTGGCAGGCTGAGACCAGTCATCTACCGGACGCTTGATCCATAGGCTGATCCGCCTGATTGGGTCATGGCTTAACAACTCATTTGGCCAAGTGACATATTAGTTGATCCAGTTGCTATCTGTCCAGGGCATCTTCCGTGTTTACTTACATGTGATAAGAAGAGCAGATGACCCTAATTGCAAATATTGTGAAGAATTCGACTCCGCGGAACATGTCATTTCATCTGCTGGACGTTGGAAAATGTTTGGCGTTCCTGTGAGGGGATAACTGGGCCTCAACAGGGAGATGTGAGCTGACAACATTGTCGGCCACATGTTGGCTGGGGCGGAGAGCTTTCAGGCGATATCTGGCTGCATTTCACGTATCCTCCAACAGAAGAACTGGGACGATAATGTGGTGAGGGATAGGGGACAGCCCCCTCCTGAGCTGTCGTTCGTTGGTGCATGCTGATGGGCGGTAGTGATGAAGCACTGGGACTCTCTTGTCCCATAATCGTCAGAACCTCGAAGAACAATCTCGTTATGGTGGCTTCTGTCTTCACCTGGGAATGGTTTGTCACTGACCAATTACCTGTTTTGCTGTTTACACTGCTGATTGTCAAGCTCCTTTTGTATGCTTCTGGTGCTCTATAGTTTTGTGTGTTTCTATGTTTTCTGATTATTAAGTCTTTCTTGTATGTATCCTATTTATGTCTTTATATGTTTCCTTGTTTATATGTTTATGGCTGTGTTGTGTATGTATTATTATTCTGTGTATTATATATATATATATATGTATCATTTTGTGTTTTCGCCTGTATACTACTACTTCTGGTAGTATCCCTACGTTTACATATTATCTTTGCTTTGAGATTATTTCATTTTCTATGTCTGTAGCATACTGTCAGTATGATATATTTCTGTTTCTGTGTTTCATCCATTATGTGTTGTATGTATTTTTCATGTGTATGTTATTTCTGTCTGTATACTGCCTTTACATGTTTATTCTGTGAGTACCTCCGATATAGATGTAACTTTGTCACTTCTGGTTTATGTGCCAGTTTGTTGTTATGTAATTATGTTCTGCCTCTGTGGCTCTGTGGGTCTTCCATTGCACCTTTTTTTTTGTGGGTCTTCTATTTCACCTACATCTATTGTGTGCTGCGCATCAGTTCATGTGTTATTGCGGTGATCCTGAGTTCTCCTGAGAAGACATCAAATAAATGACCTAGTCTCAGTGGGGTCGTCTTCCGAGGAACTCCATTTGAGGCATAGGCGTCAAAACCGAGTCCCGTTCTCTGGGGTGAAGTCCACGGTCGATTATGTTGACTCCGATCCCTCGTACCGAGGGTTTGTGACAGGCATCGAAAAGATCCGAACCGGTGGGCTGACCTGTGGTACCGGACATATTGCCGTTGGACGGGGAGGCCCTCTAGAGTGGAAAACTCCCAGGCTTTGCTATGCTTCAGTGTAGGTCCGGTCCGGGGGTGGAGGAAAAGAAAATAAAACCAACTAAATTGAATCTAAATACTCGTCCTGCAAGTCATATGGTCATGCGCAGGAGGTCGAGGATGGAAGATGGCTTCATCTACATCTGCAACTGTGTTTTCATAGGAGCATCATAATATCTTTGTGGGACAGCCTCACTTGGAAGGATGGGAAGATTCGGTCCTCCACCTACGATGATCGGTTGGGGAGTCCAATGAGATGCAACTGGGGAATTAAAATAAGGCCGTAGTCCCGGTGGGGGGGTCCCTTTGGGGGTTCCTCACCAGAAGAAAGACATCAAGACCGGAGTCCCGGTGGGGAGTCCCTTTCGGGAACTCCTCACTTGAGGCATGGCAAGTAAAAAATGTCGAGTACCAGATATCTGGGCGAGGCCTTGCGTCCTTCCAAGAAAGTCTGAGGCGAAGGCACCCCCCGGAGCTGAGTTTATGCTTAGCTGTCCATGCATAGCTGTACATGCCTGCCCATGCATAGCTGTACGTGCGATTCCATTTTACTTCCCAATGTACGAACATTACCCTCACTTTTTTTTTGTTTTTGCTGCTACTGGGTCATGAAACGTTGAGAAATTAAACAAAAACCCATACTCCAATTTTTAAATGATTGCCATACTTTCCTTCTTTCAGCTTAGCTCTAGTGCTAGAAATGAATCAGATAATTGTGTCAGTGAGTTTTCTAACTGATATCTGCAAATAATTTAATTAAAACAAATGTATCTCTTCCGGCCAATCATAATTCTCCAGTGTTTTTGTAATTAATTTTATACATAAATCTCACAATGAAGTTTTGCAGTAATAAATCAACTTAAATATTCATTACTATTTAGCAGCTGTAATTGTAAAAATATTTCTAACACAAGTTTGAAAATAAAAAGAACAAATCCTTGTATTTTCAATTTCCATCACAGTAGACTTTCCTTTTGTGAATTTATCGGTTTTTAAGATTATTTCCAAATGCTGAAATATATTTTCGATCATTTTGATTACCAAACAGATGATCTCACAAAGTCAAAAAATTAAAACTAAATGTTTTGTTTAAAAAAGTTACTTTATTTTTATACCAGTGCCTTTGTATATGATATAACTGTAAAATAAAATATTACATATTCTACTTTATTTTATTATTCCTGTATATACAGAAATAAATTATATGACTGGTAATAAAATATTTTGAAGTTACTTTAATAAATATGAATTAGAATCATGGACTATATATTTGTTTTAAAATAATAATTTTAAAGCATGAAATGTGATTTAATTTAGAATGAAAATACATATTTGGAACAAAATAAAACATTAAAAAAACAAAGATTGGTGAGAGGGTATTATATAGTTTGTGAACGCAGGGGTGTCTGAGATATCATCACTCATTGGTCGGGCGGCTGTTGGAACTGGTCTCCTCTCTGATGAGCAGTACAACCATTAGCTGTGACGTCACATCAATCATGGAACATCACTTATGACGTCATCATCTATCTCCATCCATCCGGTGTCTCATCAATCTTAGCCTTCGACACATCTCCCCACCTCCAACAACACCAACTGACTGACTCCCTTCTTCCAACCTCACCCGTCAAAACTTGATAGGGTAACTAACGACTATAGAAGGTTACGCATCAACATCAAAACATGTTGCATTATGTCAAAATGTTTAATGACACTGATAATAATTGTAATTACTCTATATTTTATCTCTTTAATTATTTATATACTTTAAAACACGAGGATGTAATCCTAATTTCCAATGCGGATTTTTATTACACAATTTAATTAATAAATTTTTCCAAAAAAAGTAAAAAATCTAATGATATTAGTGAACATTCGGTATATACATTGAGCTTAAAATTTAACCCTTCCATAAGTGATAAAAATGAATATTGGTGCTACCCTTCTCGTAAATTATGTTCATAAATAATTATTTACCTATTTCTTATTATATATGTATATATATATAAAATTATTTGTGAAAACACTTACAACTATAGTATATATTAAGGTACACTGGCTAACGTATCATGTAAATAAAGGAAAGATTTTTTAGGAAAAAAATAATTTTTTACCCTGTAAATGCATATTTTGGAAATTCCGAATCCAGTATTATGGATTTATGTATTATCCAGTATTATGGATATTAAAAAAAAAAATAAAAACTTAATTCCATGACAAATATTAAATCTCATATTTTCATTCTGATAATGAATGCTTCATCTGTAAAAAAAGAAAAGAAAAACAATGAAATTATTGAAGCTTTGTAGCTGGAATAGTAAAATGTTTAAAAAATGTATATAATTACTATCTAAGAATAAGGATCCCGTATCTTCTTAAATCTTATCCCAAATCTTCTGGTGATAAAAATTTCCTAAAAACAATTAATAGAATCAATTCCACTAATTCACTTACTACTACATAATTTCATGATATTTTTTTGGTAAAATCCGTCTATAGTTTATGAAGTTAATTAGAGACTAATACGCTCATAAATGTATGTATACATTTTTTTTAGTTATTTATATTTATATAATAAAAAAGTATGTGTATATTATGTGTAGTCCTATATAAATATGATGTATTATAAAACTTACGAAAGGTCAAAATGACGTAAAATACAAACTTCTAGAAGAGAGGGTTATTTTTTTTATTGATAGCCATACGTTTCCTATGTTATATATTGTAACAACCAAGAAAGTGATATAACTTAGGGGAGAAATCACGGAGAAAAACTTATCGAATCAATTTTGTACTGAAAAAATATACACATAAAAAAAAGAATGGTTTTTCTTATGTAAAACAATAGTTTTAAATAAAATTAACAAGTTATTTTCACTAATATATAATTCAATACAATTTAAATAGATTAAGAAAATTCAAAGAAGAATTTCAAACTTATTTTTAAAAAAAAGTATTCCTGAAAAGTTTTTTGTTTTGCCTACTCCAATCTATTTTATAAATTCAAAATATTTGTCACTATAATATCAATTGCATTACTAAAAGAAAACTTATATCAGTTGGTTGATGAAGTGTTTCCAGTATTAAAAAAAAACAAAGTTAAGGAAATATAAACATGAGTGGTAGGGAATTTTTTCAATGAAAAATGATAAGTGGTCAATACAACACAACATAAGCATCTATGTAATGACAAGCCGTAATACGAGCACATGGGGAGCCTGATGGGCCGTCAGTCAGTCGATAAGAAACACAGCTTCCGGCGTATGTCTGTGCTGCTATCTGTAGACTACTTTTTGCAATTCATGTTGCGACCCTGCTCAATTCTTATCAATCCTTCCTCAGCCTCTATTATCATCTTTACTGCCAGGCGGTAAGGGTTTGCTTACGTTTTATCACCAGACGCGGAGTCATAAAGAGTAATTTATAATCGCATTTTCGCTACGCTTTCCACTATAAGCGAATCCACCCTAAAGGGTGGATGGTTTAACTCTCGTACTTTGATATGAAGCTTTGAAAATGTCTTCTTAATCTGGTAGAAGGTATGAAAAGCACGCATGTTGACGGACACTTTCATTTTTCTTACTGATAATATTAGTTTCTTAAGCCTTATAAACTGCCATTATGAGACCTACCCTTCATTAATTATTCCCTCCTGTTTCTTTCTCCTAAACTGAAACTAAACAACCTGTTATTAAAATTATGTTTGGTATTACAAAAAATATAGGTTGATGTAAAAAATACATGAATAAAAAAATATAGGCTGTTTTTTTTTTCTATTGAAGGCAGTTTTTTCAGCCTTTCTTATGATTGATGAATGCAAAGCAAATTAATAACTAAATTATCTTACTAGAACTTCTTTCTATGAGAGTAACGATGTGAACTATATCCTTCTCTTTAGTAAAGAGAATGAAGCAAGTACTTGTAAACGTGAATTAAATATCCATTTTGTTGGACATGGTATACTGATTTCCAATTAGTATATTCCGCAAATTGATTAAATAATACTGGTCTACAAAGTTTTTTGTCAAAAAGCAACTAAATTGACATTCTAAAAGTAATTTTTTCGCTGATTTCAAAAAAGTTCACAGGATTTTTCTATCACCTCCATTTTTTTGTTATCCCTATTTATCATTACATATTATCGTGTACATAATACTGTCATATTATTGTTGATGAATTTTGGTACAACAGAATTGTTATTTGTAATAGATATTTATAGAGATTAGTCATAACTGAGTACAGTAATTATGTTTGTACAGCAATGACTCATACTGACTGATGATTCAGAAATATGTCACAACTTTGGCTAATCATAAGAGTTGCCAGTTTCAGGCAATGTGCATTAATATTTTGGTTAGTAAGCTTTCAGATGTAAATTTGTTCAGATGTGTATTTCTTTGTTAATTTGCAATTAAGTAAATTTTATGTGTTTAAAATATCAAGTGGAAAAATGCCTGGAAATTGTGTAAATAAACCAGATTCTTTTTGTTACATTTGTGGCGAGTTAATGTTAAAAAAATCAACCGCGCATATTTATTTCATACATTAAAAAGTGTTACGAACTTTATTTCGGATGTAAAGTTGGTGACCAAGATAAGACCTGGGCTCCTCATTATTGTTGCATTACTTGTGCCACTCTTCTTTCAAAATGGCTTAAAGGATCTCGATGCATGAAATTCGCTGTGCCAATGATCTGAAGGGAACGAAGAGATCATTGCACAGACTGTTAGTTTTGTTCGACAAATGTTTGTGGTATAATTCTAAATCAAAATATGCTATAAAATACCCTAATTTACCATCTGCTATCACTGTTCATCACTGTGTTCCTCACAGTGCCAGTATTGAACTGCTAATGCCAAAACTTCCTGAAAGTATAATAGTTGCATAATAGAAAGTGAAGATGAAACAGAAAATAAATCTGATGATGACAGCTGTGATGATGATTTAACTAGTGATCCTTTATTTCAAGCTTCAACTTCTGAACTTCATCTTCTCACTCAGGAAGATTTTAATGACCTAGTTTGAGATTTGAATCCTTCTAAAAGTCAATCTGCACTTTCGGGCTCCAGATTAAAAAGTTGGAATGTCCTACGTTACAAAACAAAAGTTACTACATTTACAAATAGAAAAAATGAATTTGAAAACTGTTTTTTTGCTAAAAATGTTTTCTGTAATATTATTGGCTGTCTTATGGAAGCCCTTGCTCATGAATACAAAATAGAAGAATGGCGTTTATTTACAGACTTCAAAGAATAGCATGAAAGTTGTACTTCTCCACATTGGAAACAAATTATACCACTTTTCCACGCTGACAAAATGAAAGAAACTTATGAAAGCATGAAACTGTTACTGAAGAAAATAAACTATAAACGTTTGAATGACATATCTGTGGTGATTTAAAAGTTATTGTACTTCTACTGGAACTACAGCTTGGTTACATGAAGTATTGCTTCTTTCTGTGTGAATAGGACAGTAGAGACAGATATAATCACTACGTGAAGAAGGAATGGTCAAAGGTAGTATGTTTTAATCCTGGAGAAAAGAATGTTGAAGACAAACCGTTGATTGCTCCAAAAAAATTGTACTTGCCTCCACTTCATGTAAAACTTGGTCTTATAAAGCAATTTGTCAAAGCTATGGATTGAAATGGTCAGGATTTGCTTCATTCAAGAGTGCCTGCAAAAACTTTTTAGAAATCATAAGGAAGAAAATTACTAAGAAATAAATAGTTGGTGATCTTTTAACATCACACAGACTCATGGGATGCAATATGTCACTGAAAATCCGTTTTTTGCATTCCCACCCGGATTTCTTCCCAGAAAATCTTGGAGCAGTGAGCGACAAACATGGGGAGCGGTGTCATAAAGTCATTTCAATTATAGAAAAACGACATCTGGGAAAGTAAGATCCTCAAGAATGGTTAGTGAACAACAATATAAAATACAAAAATATAAATCTTATTGTAAATTAAAGTGTCATTTTAAAATCTACATATTGGTGCGAATATATATTTATGTATATTAGTTTAAATAGCTCATACTAAATCACAGGATCAATTTCAGCCCAATACAGGACAATTATTACTAATTGAGCAAAATTACTGCTTGTGTTCAGTATCCCTACACTAACCGTTCCTGAGGGGTGATAAGTGAGCACCTTAAAATATTAAAATTCTAAAACGTTTGGGAATATTCTAGAATTTGTTCAAACACTATTTCATTTTTGAGCATTCTAAATCTTTCTCAAATATTTTTGAACATTATTACATACTAGAACAAGAAGAAAAGACAAAAAATATTGTTATCGGGCAAGCATTAAATTAATCTAATTCGTGGCAGCCTCAGTTATAATGAGGTCTGAAAGCTGTGTACTTGAATTTATATTGTAAATTTGTGCATATTTGTACAGTTTCATTAGTTATTTATATATTTAATTTGTATGGATGGGTCTTCGTATATATCTTATGTCTGTCTATAGCATCTTTCTCGATGCTCGGATTAATTTAATAAAAATTGAAAAATTAATTTTACTTTTAAGAAATGATATTTATACAACTACGCTAAATTAACAAACAAGTAAATGCCGATCTCCGTGGTAGAATATTAGCATCTCGGCCTTTCATTTGGAAGTTCACGTTCTTGAATTCCGGTCAGGCATGAAATTTTTCATACATTATAAAATTTCCGTTTTATATTCTTATGGCATAAACTTCGAGCTTATGTGGAGAATTAATTATTAAAAAAATCTAAAAGAATAAAACAAAAATTTAAATGAAAATGTAGTTAAACCCATTTCTCAATGTTTTATTACGTAAAAGAGTGTGCAAAAAAAGTTATCTAATTGATACTGTTTAAAAACTCTCCAACAGAGAATATTATTTTTGTAAAAGG
>JAAAKQ030180535.1:0-12288 GCA_010016005.3 Zanna intricata | reverse complement strand
TGAACCTTAGAACTCTCGACTTCGAAATCAGCTGATTTGCGATGTCACGTTAACCACTAGACCAACCCGGTGGGTTATATTATCAATCTAGAGTAATAGTATCGTCAATCTGTTAAAAAAAAAACAACATATCACAATAAATCTAAAAAAAATTATCATACAAATAAAATTAAACTCATAGGAACTAATAAATTTCTCAAACTGTTAAAGTATGTGTTAAATTCGTATATAGAACTTTAACTGCAATTCTCAAGGGAGTTTTCAAATTATTTAAAATGTTTTTTTTTTGTTTTTTAAGAAAAATATTTGTCAATATTAATTTTTCAAAATGATTGACAAAACTAAAAAAAATCTTTTACTGCATTGGCAATGTGTATACATATTTAAAGAATTATCCAAAATTTCATTCCATTAAATATGACAATAATCCATTTTTTATTTTTTTTAAATTTAGAAAAATAGTTTCTAATTACAATAAAAATTTAATTGTGACACCGCATGATTACATATTGAAAATAAAATAATAGCATGTCAACCTTTCATCCAGAAGGATCCAGCTTCAAGTCCAGTTCAGGAACATTATTTTTTCATAAAACACAAAATTTTGATTAAACATTCCCATATGAATTAATCATTTTAAAAAATTATGGCGGTTATTAATCAAATATGAAGATCCGTAATGCGAAATTGCAAATCAGCTAATTTCTAAGTCAAGATTTGTAAGATTCAAATCCTAGTAAAGGTACTTAGTAATCCTTGTAAGGTACTTTTATACGGGTTTGAATACTAAGTTGTGGATACCCGGTGTTCTTTGGCGGTCGGGTTTCAATTAATCACACTTCTCAGGAGTGGTTGACCTGAGATTGTACAAGATTTACATGTGATTCACATTCATGTACATCATCCTCTGAAGTAATACCTTAAGGTAGTTCCGGAGGCTAAACAGAAAAAGAGAGGTCTACATGCAGTCCCAACACAAAATTTATTTAAAAATAGGTTTATTAGAGCTTCTAAGATTTAACATGTTTTACCAAATTTCCAAAATGATGCAGGAAAAATAATTATGAAATACAGGATAGCAAAAGGATATTGAAAATTTTATGGATAGTGGATTTTAAAATAAATATGTTTTATATCAGATTGAAGAAAAATAATCTTCTGAAAATTTTTATCATGAGAAAAAGGGTTGGTCAATCTTTTCTTTACAATTAGAACTGTATTTATGTTTTAAAAAGAATTAGTAGTTTTAGCTGTACTTAATAATAACACAGCCTGGGTCGGTCTAACAGTGAATCGTTTTCACAAATCAGCTGATTTTAAAGTCATTTCATTACTGGAGAGATTCAAATATGTAAAGCAATAATTAGTTAAGTAATAGAGCTTTACAGTAAAAATTCACTTTTTTTTTTTATCGACAAAAAGTATTTTAGTTATAGATCTCTAATTTAAGAAAACCCATAGTTACTCGGATTATATCTCCCATTATTTACTCGGGATATATAAACCGTACTGGTCAAACAGTGATAAGTCCTATGGAGAACAAACTAGACACAACTTTTCTCAAAAATACATTCTAATTTCAATATATAGAAATCTTTTACATTAACAGCAAAGGATGCAAACCGGATATGCTTGAAATTTCCAATATCATTCAAAATAAAGAGAAACAATTTAAATCATAAACTAAAAAGATCTTTCAAAACCCAAATTTAAACACCAGTCTTCAGGTCACTGTTTGTTCCCAGCAGAAATATCTGAAGAAGATATTTGGAAAAAAAAGCTAGTTTGTTTGATTTTTATAAATTACTGTTTAAAAAACTATTCTGTAGTTGATTTTTAAAAATATTTTCAAAATGTTTAAACATATATTATGAATATAAAAACTTATGTTACATCTGTTTAAAAAGACGTAAAGATTGATTTAATCCTTATTAATAATGCCATTAGTTGTCAAGCAAAATTTAGGCATAAATGAGATTTAGAGTTACAGATAAGAATTGCTTTTTTTCTTCTTGGGGCTGACAATTTCAGATGACTTTTAATAACTGGATAAAAATGATAGTTTATTGCAAAATGAATTTATTTTTGCTATTGTAATGATAGATCAGAATAGCAGCCTAAGTAAATATGGACAATAAAAGCAGTTTTTCTTAGGAACAGCTTACTTAAAAAAAAAATTAAGGAATAAAGGAAAAGAAAAATGATTTGATGGTAAATAATTCAGCACAATGGAATAAAAAATAATTACCGTGTAAAAAAAATTAAATTATATATATCAGTAAACTTCGGTAATAACATAATTTTGTAATAATTAAGTAATTATAATTTAAGTAATACATTCATTAACTAATACATAATTTAAGTAAATTTTGTATTTCATTCTTGAAGAATTCGTTAGTCAGTACTGATAATTTTCTGTACGATTAGAATGATTTAATTATGGTACGGTAAGATTAGAATTTGCTTGTGTACGGTAATATTATCGTTATATTAATTTTACTTTTTGAAATAAATATTGATTTCTTAACAGAACAAGTTATTATTGAAAATATCGATTGTATCGAATTAGAACGATTTCGAGGCCAATAGCCACGGCGAGTTACAAATTAGAACGCATGTTATTGTCCATGTAGCAGTAAGTGTGGCGGGATTGTTGTGAGGTTAGTGGAGGTAAAAGTTAACTGTTATGAATAACGTGTGTAATCACTAATACTTTTTGTTTTGTTTTTTTCAGTTTTATATTACAAGTTATTCGCTGTAAGTTGCCTACTTTAAATTATTTCCTGTTTGTACAGTTGTAAGAATATCGAACATGGTATTTTTCGTTTGAAACAAAAACTTTACGAAACTTTTTAAAAATATATTAAGAGAGTTATTCAATCAGGTAATTTTTTTATTTGCTTTTTAATATTTTCATAGACATAGTTCAGCATTTGATTTATTATGATTTCATATAGTTATTAAAATCTGTTGACTTATTTCTGCTGCTTTGTTTTGTTATTCTGTATAGGTCATTTGCTCGAGAATATTACATTATTGCATTTTTCCTGTTGCGTGTTTTCCCAGAAGTTTAAGCAATTTTTATGCAGCGAGGGTTAATTATAAGTAGTTTTTTCCCCCCATTTATAAATATGTATATTAAAATTGTTATTGATAGCTTGTAAAGAATTTTCATTTTTTAGCCATAAAATATGTAGCTACATTCATTTGTTATTTAATTAGATATTTGTTGTTTAAATTTTCAATTGCTTTTATTGTATATGAATTTTTTGTATTTTCCCATTCAATTCAATACTGTATTTATTGTTTTTTTTTTTTTTTTTTTTTTTTTTACTGATAACTTTTTTGACAATAAGGGTTACAGTTCATTCCAAAAACTGTTATAGTTATTCTTAAAAACAAATACAAAAATCCTGCCAGGCTTACTAGAAAAGTGAGGAATTAAGGGGCTTATCATTATCTTCTTTACAGAGCTTAGTGCACCATATAAATCTTAATACCAAGCCCACCAAAAATTGTTATTATATTCTGATTTTCAGATTAAATTCCATTCTGTTACCACAGAGGCCGTTTAGTGAACATCAGTATTCTAAGACAGGGCAATTCTGTTTATGACTTATACTTCAGATGCATTAAACTACTTAAAACAAAGAAACAACAGATAGTGTAAAGCTCCAAATATGATTTACTTAACTATAGAGAAAATTAATAAATACTCTGTCTTTGGCCAGGAATAAATAAATTTTATAAATGATTGCTGGTACAATTTGGTTTTTATCTGAATGAATATAGCTTGTAATCAGCCTTTTGTTTCATTAGAATAATTTATTGTGTGTATTACATACTCTTTATTCCAGAAGAAATTAATTCATTGTTAAAAATTTGATTTAGAAGTGTAGTATTTAGTTTTATAATGTATTTTATGATGTTCTGTTATTTGTTTTATTATCTTGTTTCTAATATTCCCAGCTTTACATTACCAAGCTTCTGTCAGTAAAAAAAAGAAGAAAAATTGAGGATTTTAGTTGAACTTAAATTTGCTTTCCCAAGTTGTGCTAATTTATTTATTGGAGATATTTGGATATTCCAAAATGTGTTCTGCTGCCTTTGCCTCTTCCTACAGTATCATCTGCATATTTCCATAGTTACAAAATACCTTTTTATTTCTTCATGCCGGCCTCCGTGGCACGAATGGTAGCATCTCAGCCTTTCATCCATAGGTCCCAGGTTCGAATCCCGGTCAGGCATGGCATTTTTCACACACACTAAAATTCATTCATCTCATCCTCTGAAGATGTAACCTAATGGTGGTTCCAGAGGTTAAACAAAAAAAAAAATTCGTGTGGTTTGTCCTCGTATGAAAGATTTAACATATTGTAGGTGTTTTTATGTATAACATAAATCTGTATGCGATTCACACTCCTAGTGTGAATCGAAATATAATGCACAGTCACTAATAATTTGTAAATGAAAGAGATGGTGAAGTGAAAAAAAATAAAATTACATAAAAGTACATTTCATTTACAAAAAAAAAAATTATTTAATTTTTCACAAAAAAATACTATTCCATTTTCCCCACTTTTCTATATGTAAACCATTTTTCTTATGTCAATGAAAAATGCTTTTGTCTTTCTAATCGTAATCTATTGTGCCTTCGGATCATCATCTGTGTTTAAATGAGTACCCTTAATAACCTCCTTAAGAGAAAAAGAAGTGAGAATCGCAGGGCAAGTGAAACAATGAGTCACAATGGTTGCTTGGTTGTGTGCAGTTAAATATTATCATTTTGCAGAATTATTGGCTCTATGAATGTGATACAAAATGGCGATTTAGTATTACTAAAAGCAAGTATTTCTACTTCCTTTCGGTACTTCTCACCAGTTGCAAAAGCTGATCGACCTATGCAATGTTCTTCCTCAATAAGAAGTCATAAGATGACAGGAACTGTTTTTTGTGACATTTTTTCAATTCATATGTTTCAGTGTGCATTATATTTCAGTCGCCCTCATATTACACAGTTGAAAACAAACATTTTTCTATTATTTAAGACAAACAATCTATTTGAGTTTGCGGTTATTCAAATATCAAACCTTTATGTTTTCATATCCTCCTATGTTATTTAAGTTCTCTCGTAAATTCTCGTTAAGTTCTCGTAAATATCAGACATGCTACCAAGAGTGATAATTTATAGTATTTTATCAGATTTTGTCAATTTTTATAATCCATTACTGACTGGAAGAATTTTCAACTTGAAACATGGCAGAAATATGTTTTAGATGAGGTTATTTATCATTAAGAAGGCCATTTTGTCTTGCTTCTATCTAAGATTTATAGGAATTGTAATGATAACTGATGAAAAAAAAAACAAACTTGTGGTTGTTAGGGTTTGTTTCTGAATTTTTAAGTTTTTTATTTTTATTATTTGTTGATGCAATTTGTAGAATTATGTACCAACTGATGATGTGGGATACCACGACAGTTGGACTATTAGCAGTTTGATTATTAGTATTAGATTTTTAGACTTTTCTCTTACTGTGTTTGGAGGTTTAGTTGTCTTTTTTTTTTGAGTTTAATAGGCACAGTGGCCAGTATGTTGATGAATTTTTTTGAATTTTCAGAATTACGTGATTTATCTTTAAAAATTTGAATCCAATCTCTGGCCAATGGTCTGGCTAAACTGTTTGTTGTTTATATACTTTTTACATGACATACTGTGATGATTAAAGGTCAACAATTTGGAAACTAGAACATGTTTTTGTTAACTAAAGAAGACATGATCTGTTTTATGTTATTAATTATCATTTCAAATAGTTATTATTTATTTTTATAGATTTCATCTGTAAACATTTTTTCCTTTTTATTTATTGGTTTTATACTTTATAATGCTACTGTGAGATCAAGGTTTTCATGGTCTTCAATGATCCGTTTTAGGTACCGCTAAACCAATTACTTTTTTTTTTTTAGAATTAATACATATACTTTTGACATGATCTGTGTGGTGTATTTATGATTTAGCCAAGCTAAATCTAGCAAACAAGATAGTCTAGTGGTTAACTTGTCATTGCAAATCAGCTGATTTCAAAGTCGAGACTCCTAAGGTTCAAATCTTTGTAAAGGTAGTACATTTATAAGGATTTGAATTCTAGATCATGGATATTGGTGTTCTTTGGTAGTCTGGTTTCAATTAACCACCATTCTCAGGAGCAGTCAACCTGAGATTGTTCAAGACTACACTTCATTCAGATTCACACAAATCATCCTCTGAAGTAATAACCTTACATTGGTCCCGGAGGCTAAACAGAAAAAGAGAGAGTGTATTTATGATTCGATTAAAGTATATAAATATTTATTTTATCAGTAATAATTTGATTTCTTCATCGTGGGTAAAGATTCCCCAGTTTCTGGAGAATTTATGGGAGGAATGATTCGTATTGTCTGAAGGGTGCTTAAAACTATACTTTGAGTGGGATTTTTGTCTCATTTCACAGGAGTTTTTTTATGAAAACCATTCTTATTGTGCTGTTTACAGTTTTCTTTTATCTTTGAATTTTGCCAGTTGTCGTATTCTCTGGAATTTGACTAAATGTCTTCTGAATCTGTGCTTGAGATTGTGGGAATCTGTTTCAGTTATCAGTCTCATTATTATTTAATGGCCACAGCTGTGTTCGTTGTTATATTTGAGTGCTGTTTTTTCTATCTGGTGGTTGCATGAAAAGTTCAGCTTGGATGTGATGCTCGATGCTTGAAGTCTCCCTTTTTCTTTTTAGCCTGCAGAACTAATGTAAGGTATTACTTATGAGGATATGTATAAATGTGAATGAAGTGTAGTCTTGTGCAATCTCGGGTCAAGATGTGTGGTTAATTGAAACCCAACCACCAAAGATCTAGTATTGAAATCCATATAAAAGTTTCTTTTATAAGATTCAATTTTATAGGATTCTTTTGTAAGATTCAAATCCTAGTAAAGTACTTTTACTCGGATTTTAACCTTAAAATTCTTCAAAATCAGCTGATTTGTGATGTCATGTTAACCACTAGACCAGTCCGGTGGTTAATGGATGAAGTCTGACCTCCTATTATCCATTTCTGTGTATATATATTCTAAACAATGCAGAAATTTAAACAAAATTATTTTTAGATAATGGTTTTTCCTTTCCTTAGAAATAATTTTTGTACGGTGATATGGGATAAGATTGGATTTCCAAAATTTTTTATGTCTAAAGAAACCTTTTCTGATAATCTTGATAATTCTATTTTGGTTTTCCTTTAAACCAACTTTAAAAGGATAAAATTTTATTAAGGATATATTAACATTTATAATTCCATTTATGTAGAACTTTTTTGAAAATTTGACTGGGAAATATTAATCAGGGATGACATACAGGATTGCTGAATCACTTGTAGCATGATAAGTTTGTTTTCTAAAATAGTTGAAATATTTTTAATGCAGTTAAGCTAATAACTTACAATTTCTTGTAGCGATAAATATATGAAGAAAATTATTGTACGTCTGCATTTAAATTTTTGAGCTTATAATCACGTCGGTTAATAATTGAATTTTTCTCTCCATCTCAGTGGAAGAAAAGAGAATCCTTGGACAGTCAGATTTATCAAATAGTATCAATTTGGAGGGACTCGGTTTCTCTTGCTTTTAAAATTGCATCGGCACAGAAGAAAGAAAGAATGACATGGTATAAAAGGACTATAGTAAAGTGAATGGATGGTAAACTACCATTCTATATAGGGACTGTGTTTGATTAGGGTATTGTTGGTTGTTATTACTCTTCACCAGAATGCTCTGAATGAGTTGAAGAAATGTTAATCGATGGAAATAAATTAAGTATTTTTTCAGTTATAAACTAACAAAAATTTTTCAAAAATGGGATTTTATGGGAGTTTTAATTTTTTTTTTTTTAGTTTATCTGAATTTTTAACTTAAAATAATACACATATTGAACCTAGGACCTTCAGTTTAGAAGCCAGTTGTAATATTGAGCGCGCCCTTCTGAGTATCTCATTAATTCTGCTGAGTTGTGTTAAAATTGGTGCAGTAGAATATATTAAGCTTTATTTTTTTGAAAAATCACTTACTTCAGCGACAATAAATTTCTCTTCTATCGTATAAATTTTCAAAGTGACGTAAATTCAGTATTTATGTGTTATTGGCTTTTAACAACTCGGTTGGTCTATGTAGATGTTTCACAAAAAGCCTAACTCGTAGTATATCGTACGTGAATAAATTTCTTACTCGTATAGCAAATCAAATCATTTGATCGAATATAAAAATATATGATAACATAAAGCGCTGCTAAATCAAATTTTAAATGGTGAATTGAGAGAATGAACGGGTTACATCTGTACCTTACAGTTCACATTCTTAGCCTTTGCTTCTATATAATCGACACTTTTATCTAATATAACTATTCATGTGGTATTTATTATAATGTGATTTCTTTACTATTAACTGTCGACCTCAATAGAATGAATTAGGGTTAATATAATCGAGCAGCAAGAGTACACGAATGTTTAGCTACTAGGTATTTATCACAAAAAAAAAAAAAAAAGAAGTTTTTCTTTATGTTTGATGAAAGATGTGATGAAAAATACAGAATCAAACTGTGTATTGCTGTTAAAATATGCAGTTTATTTATAAAGAAAACTGTGAGTTATGAAAAAATTATGCGTGAAATATATTCCATTTTTTGAATAACATTCAAACAACAGAATATATTTGTATATACTTGTTGAATATATTTGTTTTCCTAGTAGTTAAACTTGAATAGTTCATAACTTCATTAAGAGCTAATATTAAAAAATAATTTAATAATAATAATTTAAAAAAAATTGATTTGTTGGATCTCGATAAAGATGTAGTCGTCGTTTGTCACAGAACTATGAGGCTTTAATAATACAGTGAATACATCGTTTAATAATTTTGTTGTAACAATGGTAAAATTAACCCATCAATAAATTGTCGTTATTTTTGATAAATTGTTAATGACTTCTTAATTGTTACATCTTCTTATTTTTAATTTTGTTCACCGATTTGAAGTTACTTGGCCTGTTCCTTGTTCTGAAAGTATCTGAACTGAAGTCTATGTTTTTGAGCGAGAAGAAAAAACCTTTAATCTTCACCTAACTGCAAAAGGGAACCTTTTTTGGATAGAGAAGTTGATTTACTTGTTATCCATTCTATATTGTATTTGTTTTATTAGATTTAAACAATTTACCTGTAGAAGACTTAAAAAAAAAAAAAATTATCTTCTGGAACCGGTGGACATCTTTATTTTTTATGGGTAACACTAGTTCAGTATTTTTTAAATTTTTCTTTGCTTTTTTGTTATGTAATACTCAATTTTCCAAAACGCTTGATTATTTTCAACTCGGTCAAAGATTTTGAGATTAGATTATTATTAATTTTTTTTGTGAAAATTTGGAGTGAAGAAATTACACGTCACGTTCCAAATAAAACCGCTACCCGTTCGAGTCATTTGTGAAATAGGCTTTTCCTTAATCTTAACCTTACCGTTTAAAATTGTTCAACTGTAGACAGCCAATTGATGAAAATATCATTTGCTTTGTTTATTCCGATATCAACCCTAACTTTGCAAGGCGTAAATCCAGTTTTAACCGGTTATTGTATTTTCCTATCTCTACTTCTGTATTGTATTATTTACAGTTAATGACCTTTTTTCTAATAAGAATTAATCTCTCTTCCTTTGATAATAAAAATGTAGGTTTTTTTTTTTAAATATACTCCGAAGAATCGACCTAAATATATTTTGTAAACTTCTGTCCTTATTCTCAGCTTTTAAATATTTTCAATCCTAGGAACTTTTAACAAAATAGAAATAAACAATCTTTCTCCGATAAAATTTTATTCGTCGGTATTCTCCAATTTTTTCTTCCTCTTTCTCGGTGTCGACGATTTTTCTTTTAACATATTAAATCGATTGCTTTCAATACTATTTTACAAAATATATTCAAGAATTAAATAAGTGAATTTTAAAATAGAAACATGATGTTTCGCGAATTCGAATCCCGATCAGACATTGTTTTTCCATATTATCGTTTACAAGCTTCGTTCGACCTTTTGTGGCAAATTAATCAACAAAAAAAAAAAGTTTGTATAAACAATATGTAAAATGAAATGGTTGAACACTGTGTGTGTCCGTGTACGTTCGCCGTGTTTATAAATTTATAAATGTCAGATTAGTTTAGAATCTATTATTTACGGACTGAAGTGAATAATGTTAAATTGTCTCGTTTATCTTTATTTTTCTGGTTGCTGCTGCCGCCTGGGGTCGTACCTAAAGACAAACAATACGTATAATAAAAGTCTACCGTCTACTATAGAAAAATAGTTTGGCTAACCTAACTTTTCTCATTCATCCTCTGAAGCAATACCTTACGGCAGTTTCTGAGGCTAAACAGAAAAAAGAGAGAAAAAAAGAGAACGTAACTTTTTATTCAATCGTTTGGTTGAGTTTAGTACGAGTGAAATGCATTATGTAATTGAATGTGCCTATTGACGTTATGAAATATAAGTACCGTACTATTTCTGGTCGGCATTCTCTCAGTAGTTGTAATGAGAATTCTCTGCTTCTTACGCTTTTTTTTCTTTTGTAGGGAAAAAGCTTAGATGTTAGGTAGTTACTTACTCTTCAAAATTAACTAAATTAATTTAGCTCACTCATGGTATTAGTCTTTTTAGATAATTTCTTTGGTTTCCTTTTCTTTTAGAAAATTACGTCTCGCTAGCGACTGTTTTTCATATAGATAGCGATTTTGTTATTCTTGTAGGATTTTCCTTTTATTTAATAAAGATACGAATAATATACCGATGTAAAATAAAAAAAAAAAAATTTATATTTTTTAATAAAGGTAATCAATTAATTTTCAGAAATTCATATTGAACTCAGTCGTCGTGTTTGACCATTTATTACAGGTTTTAAGCTTCCTTTGCCTCTGGGCCGTCTGTGAATGGGAGAAAGTAACACTCGATTGGGAAAGTCTTCTTCATACTGACGCTTCTCTTCAGAGGTGTCATGGGTGTTATTTAATATACGGTCACGCACGTGATCGATTTAAATAACAAATCTGCTCACTTAAATAATTTTTGGCATAACTTTGTTATCTACGAACGGATTTCAATAAATAACATGTCATTTTTTACAATCATATAACGCTTAACAATTCTTTCTAATAAAATATTTAAAACTAAACCAGCGGTTGTAAAGATATTAACAATAAAAATTTTTACATGATCGCCATTTTGAAATGGATTTAAAGATCGGGTTCACTATTTCAGTACAAGTAAACTTCTAGGTATTCTAGCAGTATATGAAATTTCAGCTCGATACGATTAATCAACCATTCCTAAGAAATAGATTTTTATGTTTATTTATAAAAAATTAAACCAGTTCCCGGAAATATGTTAATGTAAAGTTTTTTCCTTAATTTGAAGTGGGGAATCCTTCTCTTGAATTCTTGAAACTGTTTTTATAAAAAGTTATTTGTCTCTCTCTCTCTCTCCCCCCCCTCTCTCTCGTGTGTGTGCGTGTGTGCGCGCGCGCGTATATACGAGATTAATAAATAAAGTAATGAGATTGATTCAGTTAAACTTTTTATTTACAGTCAAATTATACATGGACTCTATCAGCTACAAAACAATTTCCTTGGAAAGCCATGCAACGCTTAAGACGGTTTTCCCAACCGCTGTTCTTCTCTTTAAGTGATTTTTTTTGGGACCAGTTTTGCACAATATTTTTTCACGTCCAATTCGTTTGTCAAAATTTGATGGATTGTGGTACCATTCAATCATTCTGACAGTTGATGGCCGGTCGTATCGCATCAAGTCTCTGATTCGTCCAACGTTGTGGTCACATTTTGACGTTAACGGTTTTCCAGACCGTGGATCGGCCGTAACCGATTCCGGCCATCTGAAAACGCTTTAAACCACCTAAAATCTTGGGCTCGTGACAGAGCGGTCATATCTCCAAACGCCGTTTTTGCATTCTCACAGAAACAGAGTTTAACACAAAACTTGATCACAGAATGTTGATCATAATAATTATCACTCATTTTTGTAACGAAAAGTTTGTTTACGTTGCACGCGTCAACAATAGACTAAAAATATTAATACCTAATATAAATCAACGGTTCAGATAACCATATTTTTACTACTATGTCTTTTTTTGTTTAGCGTCTGCAACTACCGTAAGGTATTACTTCAGAGGATGAATGAGGATGATGTGTATGAATGCGAATGAAGTGTAGTCTTGTACA
>JAAAKQ030180524.1:0-12288 GCA_010016005.3 Zanna intricata | reverse complement strand
GTGTAGTCTTGTACAATCTCAGGTCGACCACTCCTGAGAAGTGTGGTTAATTGAAACCCAACAACCAAAGAACACCGTTATTCACGATCTAGTATTCAAATCCGTATAAAAATTTTTATCTTTACTAGAAAATTATTTATTACACGGTGCATCCTCAATTATCTGTTTAAATCCAATTTTTGTCTTTTTCTAGTTTTTATTCTCTAAACCATGGGTCTCCTCTAAACCTTTTAACCGAAGGGCCACACTGATTCCTCCATTAAGTCCCAAAGCCCAAGAATTTTTTTAGGAGCTACCTGTATGTACGTAACTTCATAAGTCCTTTCGTCAAAAAGCCATTTTCTTTCAATCTCAATTAAATAAAATATTTTTCATGCATTATAATACATGCCAATCATTCTCTGAACAAACTGAAACTCCATTTTGCAATTGAAACTTAGGGTGCTTTAACCATAAAATTTTGCGTCTCATTTTTCAGATTTTGATGCAAATTGCAAACCATATCAAGATTCGTCAAAATCATTTTAACGCTGATAAAGAAACCTTTTCCCCAGAACTTCAAATGGAAATGAATGATTTGCAGTGTAGCGATATGAAAAATATTTTAAATCACCATTGCCAGAGTTTTATAAGTCTTCAACTCAACAGTTTTATCAGTTAAATAAATTTTAGATTCTGTTCTCTAGCCCCAAAATTGATGGTGGTCGCGTTCTTTCACAACAATGGGTTCTCAGCGGCATTTGTTGTGGAAGACTGAATGCTTCGTTGTAAAAGTTGCTAACAGATCAATTCAAATCCTGCTAAATGCTATCAAAAACCACGTTAATTACAGGAGTATATTGTACTCGGGATTCATCGTATGTGTTTCAACTAGGCCATTGGAAATGAAAGAATTTTGCCATTATAATGTGTGAATCATCGAATACCACTGATCTTTACAGTAGTGCCTGCACACACTCAACCCGTTAAACGCTTACGTGGGTGGTTGGAATGGCGAAATAAAAAGCAACAAAATTACTGCCAGACACATGGAAGATCACATGGAATTTTAATTCATGTGGCATTACATGATTGTAATGTTTGGCGTTGAGAAAAATTTCTCGATTCAATAAGGGAAAACTGCCTTGCTAAAAGTCGACAGTAGCAAGTAAATTTTCCGTAATGTTTGAATAGAAATAATGCATTAACTCGTAAGTTAACAACAAATAAATTCATTCAAAAAAGCACCAATTTTAAGGAAACTAGTGATTCGCCGGTATTCGATGAAAGAACCCATTTTTTTAATTAATTTTTTTAAATATAGTTTTAAGTCCCTAGAAGTAGTTTTTTTTTAATGAAATTTTACTTGTCCTTCCCTCTCGAGTTTTAATAAATAAATAAACGAAAAATATTTGGAACGTGAAACATAATTTTTTTTTTTTTTCTTCAAGCGATTACATCTGTTATCTGTGAATTCGTTTACGCAATTGACGTATGCGTGTTTAATAACGATAAATTTTTAATAGTATAAATAAAGAATAAACTAAATTTTAAAGGATGGTTAATACATACACTTTTTTACCAGAGCTTAATTTCTGTTAGACTTTGACCAAAGAAAAATTGGCTATCAACATAAAAAAAAGTTTCTCCATTTTTGACTACTTAAGTATGTAGTTGTTATGTATGTAGTTGTTTCCTTTATGAACATGAAAGGTGTAAACCCCTAAAACTTGTATTAATTTAAAAAATCTTAACTTATTTCTGCTTCTCTCTTTAGCTGTTTAGCCTCCGGAACTACCGTAAGGTATATTACTTCAGAGAATGATTGAGGATGATGAATGTGAATGAAGAGTAGTCTTGTACAATCTCAGGTCGACCACTCCTGAGAAGTGTGGTTAATTGAAACTCGAATTGCCAAAGAACACCGAACTTATTTCTGCTTATATTAAAGAATCTAGTTAAAATTTTAACAATGAAATTAAAATATTTTGAATAAAATAATTTATTCAAATTTTTTCTTAAAATCATCTTTAATTATATTAGAATTTAAAAGTAATTTTAATTTTTTCAATTATATTCAACAAGTTTCGGCAGTTGTCATTTTCAATAACTAATTTTTTTTTTTTGAATTCACGCAATTTATATACAAAAATTTTAAAAATTGAATTACAAATGTATAAATCTGTTTTAATTGCTGTGGTTGAAATAATATTTTAATAAGTTGATAATGAATGTAAATTGGGCTTGTTCTTATTTTGGTGTGTTTTTTTAATTTTATAAGTTAATTTAATTTTTTAAGTTAGGTTAGGTCTTCAAAAATTCATGAATAACAGCAAAAAAGTGAAAAAAACTTTATGAATATATTTTTAACAACCGAATTTAACGTTTAACCATTTAACCTTTCTCATTGTTCTCCTCCATTTTAGCGTTTTCTGACCTACGGTTTCCAGTTATTGCCAATCTTTCAATTTACAAAAAAGAAAAAAAATAGTTATCATTGAAATTAGAAAAATTGTCAGTTTTAGAAAAATAAGGAAAATTCCGGGTTCAAATCCCGGTCAGGCATGGCATTTTTCACACACGCTACAAATCATTCATCTCATCTTCTGATGTAATACCTAAGGGTGGTTCTGGAGGTAATAGACAAGTAAACAAAAATTGCATTAAACCAGTTGATTGATTAGTTCACCGGTCTTGTGGTTAACTGGACATCACAAATTAGCTGATATCAAAGTTGAGTTCTAAGGTTCAAATCCTAGTAAAGGTTTAGGTATTAATTTACTTTCATACGGATTTGAATACTAGATCGTGTGGATACCGGTGTTCTTTGGTGATTGGGTTTCAATTAACCACACTTCTCAGGAGTGGTCGACCTGAGATTGTACACTTCATTCACATTCATACATATCATCCCCATTCATTCTCTAAAAGTAATACATTACGGTAGTTCTAAAGGCTAAACAGAAAAACAGAGAGAGATGGAAATAATTTAAAACTACAAAGTATTAGTATATAATCATTTTATCAAGCATGGCCCATTGGTATGATTATATAATAATTAAATAATTAAAACCTATCAGCAATTGTATATAAATAATCCAAGCGCTTTTGGAACATAACTATTCCATCATCAGGAACACAAAATATGTTGTTAATTTATTATTAACGGTGGAGACATTTGCAGCGACAGGACGTAAGTCGTTAATAATTTTAAACATATAATGACCACAGTAATATAATTACATTAATGTTATACACAACAAGTTTTATTTTTTAATAAAATTAAAAACATATTTTGTGTTCCTGATGATGGAATAGTTACGTTCCAAAAGCGCTTGAACTAAATATATCAAATTAAGTGGATTTTGATTATTTAATCATTAATTAATATACAACTTAGTATAGTCATTTTATTTATGATTATATTGTGAAAACCTCAGAAGAAAATGTGCCAGTTGATAACTTTCTGGCTAGAGTTTACTGTGTACTTCTCTTGCATCTGTGTAAAATTCATAAGCACAAATATTAAATTACCTTTCGTTTGTCCTTGAATTGCATCATCTTTTTATTCGGCTTTCAAACTAAACATACCAGTAATAATCATTACATTTGAAATGGCTATTAATAATTTGTAACCGATAAGTGTATGTCAAAAAATACCCAAACTGTAAGAGGGGCATGTAATTTAGCGGTTAAAATAACTTCTTCTTTTTTTTTTTATAGTATTTTACTCTTTGATGTTACAAATTCAGGATGGTTAAAAATAAATATAACGTATCTTTCTTAGTATTTCTTTACTGTTTCTTAGATATATTGAACAATTTTTCACTAAATTTCACTAATCAAAAGAAAACTGGGTTAAGATAACCCACGAATTTTTATTGTTATTACGATGCTTCAATTGTATCGAAAAAAGTTACTGATAGTGTGTTTTAATCCCTTTCTTAAAATTTAGTAAAATTTCATCTGCCATCTGTTTAGCCTAAATTGAATAAATGAATAATGATTATGTAATTCATTATTACTATTATTATTATTATTAATAATAATTATTACAATGATATTATTGTTTTATACAATGATGTAACTTGTTTCCTTATAATATATAATTATCTATAAACTGTAATGAAAATAGCATATTAATAGGGTTCTCTGTATTAATAACTTTATAAATTTTAATTTGCATAAATGTTACGGAATAAATGGATGTATTTATTTCATGTTATTTATAATATTTTTTTATACCGTAATTCTCAACAGTTAAACATTATATAATTACATGAAAAAAAGTATCGAGCAATTCCTCAAACAACCTACAATTCTCGTACTATAAATAAAACAACAGGCTGGTTCCCGAAGAAAGTTGTAGAAAACTGGTTACAGGTTAAGAGTTGTTTGGTAAAGCATGTACATATAACAATATGTAGGAATGACCACTAGCAGACATAACAGCTTTACTCTACTACACTTTTTTTTGTACTATATTACTAGAAGACGATTTATTTACCGCTATTTTATTTTCATTCGTACAACACATACTACGGGTTTTTACGTATATCAGTACAACTGACATAAATTAATATTATTAAATTAAGTCACCATCGTATGTACTTCCGAATAATTCGGCTCATATTTTATATTAGTTAGTGGTCATCGTATCTGTTCTTTAATAACACAAAGAAAAATATAATTTATTTGTTGTATTTATATTGTCCAAATAACAAAATCTACTGAAAATAATTCCCTCCAGGCATCATCTTCCAGTTCTTCAAAAACGATTAGTCTTAGGATGTTGAAATTTTGAATTTAGGACTGTTGTAATATCTAATTGTGCACTTCCCCTCTTGATAGCAATCGACTGAACCAAAAGGGTCCAAAAAAGCCCAAATTCCAAAAAAAAAAAATTGGACTTTTTCTTAAGTGCAGGAATAAGCCCTCTTTGAGAGCTTTTCAACGATGTTCATAAGTGGTACTTATTTTCATTGGTACCAGAGTTACAATCAAATAAAATTTTAATTAATTAAATATTTGGATCTTACAAGGGTAAGGCACATCAGTTAAAATCAGACTTTTTATCTAAAAGAGTATTTGAAAGCCAAATATATAATATTTGCTACTGTATTGAGTTAATATCTAGTTTAGAATAATGAGAATTGGGTCGGTTTACAATCATTGTTCGAAATTATTTCACCTTTCTTTACAAATTTCGTTGAATTTCAGAAATCTAGAAATTGACTTTTAGATATTTACATAAATATTAACTTTCACCAAAAACTAGATTGATATCTTCATTTGTTATTTGAAAATTCAAAAAGTAGCAAAATTTAATATTACTCCCTTTCTTCCCCCATTTAAACTTAAAAAAAATCTTGAAATTAGTTTTTAGTTATTGTCATTGAAGATTAGACACATAAAAAAGATAGTTGTTTTTACTTGTTTGCGAGAACTCAAAAAATAGTAAATTTCATTGTTACTCTATTTTAACCTTTTAAACTAAGTATTTAAAAAATGTATCTTAATGTGTTTCTTATACTGTAAGAACATGTATACAAATTTGTATGATTTCATATTAAACGTTTAAGCAAACTAGCTTGAGGTTAGCAAGTCGCTCTATTTCGATTAAATTTTGAGTAATTTATTTTTATCTCGTATAACATTTACATGTCGAAAACTTGCTAAATTTTATTAAACTTATTTAATAATAATGATATTTACGTACTACACTTTATATTGTCTATTAAATTCTACAGAGCGTTCGGAAAGTTGCTGTGCACAGTATGCTTTAGAAATATGTGATGCATTCTGTTCTTTCAGCATTAGGTTGGTTGCCCTCTGGGTTCGTTGGGCGTTGTTCAGAAATAAATCAAGATGTCAGTTGCTAGTTTTAATTGAACGTGCTTCGTCTCATTTCATATTGTTTTGTTTATCAGAATCATTGATTGCGAGAAACGTAATTGTTCCTTCGGTCGAGGAACGCCTTTCGGTAAAGGTGTCAAGTATGCTGATTTAGTGACAGAAGCTGCTTGATATTTCGGATGCCAAGGTTGAAAGTCCGTCAAAGTCAACGCGTAAGTTAGCGTAAGAAAAGAACTGAAACCTACATATCATGCCAAAAACTAAATTATTATCATTAGTTTAATTGCTAAAAATTAAACCATTGATCGGTCGAATTTTGGTCAATCGTTTTATTGATCAAAATTCCGTAGGTATCCGATGTTACATTTTTTACAGATAAGCGTGGTTTCATCTGGGAGGGTATATTAAGAAGAAAAAATACAAAACTGTGGTTGACAACTAACTCCCATGAATTACACCAACAATCTTTACACGAAGCGAAAATTAGAATCCGTGTGAGATAGGTCGGTGTGATTTAGAACGCGTATTGTGGCTGTCTTTTTTGAAAATACAATTTAATAGTAATAGTAATCGTTATTGAGCTGTTTTAATAAGTCAGTTAACAGAAGTAGAAATCAATCACGGTTAGATCCAACACATCTAACAATTCAATGATACGTGAACGGAATCATTTCGAGGGGTTTGTGGCCTACACAATCGCCCGATCTGACTCCATCATAATTACTTTCCATGGTGGGGGGGGGCAGCGAAACAGCAGTGTATCGCAATAGACCACGCACGATTGACGAACTAAAAACCGCAATAACGCCCATACGTAAGAATTTCCAGTAAATTAGCTGGTTAAAGTGTTTATAACAAACAAAGTGTACAGTGTTGTATTGCAATAACGCTCATACGTAAGATTTTCCAGTAAATTAGCTGGTTAAAGTGTTTGAAACAAACAAAGTGTACAGTGTTGTATTGCAATAACGCCCATACGTAAGAATTTCCAGTAAATTAGCTGGTTATAAAGTGTTTGAAACAAACTGAAAGTGTGCAGTGTTGTATTGATATTGGAGGATGTTATTTTAAACACCTTTTACAAACTATTCCAGTTATTGTAATATTAATATCTGTTTCTATAAAATAATGAAATAAGAATTCAAAGTAATTATAAAGACGATTTCGTCATTACAATGCATAATTAAAAATTATTTTAAATGCACAGCAACTTTCTGCACGCGCTTTGCATATGTTGATTACAAGTAATAGTGTAAAATTCTAAATATTAATTATAATGTTTATAAAAGTAGTGCCATAATTAAAACATCCTGATTTTGTAATTTTACGTTTGTAATTTATTGTTAATCGTTGAATAAGCGATTGTAATTTTAGATTTTCTACTATGATGAATAAATCCTTCACAGAAAACCTTTGTTGCCGATATATTATTACTTTCTTACTCCGTACAGACATACCCAATTCTGAGAATTTATAATTTTGTGATTTAATAAAAATATATGGAACAATGGCTGAAAATCGAATATAGGATTTATTTTATAAATCCTAATTTTATCATGCTGACAATTATACAAACTGTTGTGATACTACTTTTTTAATGGATGTATTATGCAGTGTGTTATAAATAAACATGATATTTCGTTTATATATAAAATCCTCTTATAATTTTTTTCCATTGATATCTTTACGTCATACTTATTTAAAATAACGATAAACAAATATCGGTAGTGATTAAAAAATTGCATTGGTCTTAAATTTCATCGAACCACCTTTGGTGGTTCCAGCATAAAACGTTTTTGGATAATTAGATTAAAAATTACATTCTCTGCATAGAAAATTTGAATATATTATTCAGTCTTTGTTCTCATTGCCTAATGACGATTACTATAACATAAATATATGTTTGTATATATATATATATAAAACTAATAACTAATATCAATTCAGATTTTTTCGTATTTTAAATCCGAATTCAAGAAAATCTGTTTGAAAACGTTATACACATTCTTATAATCCAAAAAATCTTATTCCTATCATCGGAGAAAGTTTCTTTCTTTTTAATGAATTCACAGCATTTAAAACGTTTAGATAATATTTTTATTTTACAGTATAAAACCAAAAATAACTATATTTTTCTTGATGCAATTGAAAAAAAAAAACAACAAAAAAAGAGTAAAATTTAAACAGACATTGTTTATCTTTTGTACACGATAACATTGTTATCAATTACCATGTGTGTTTATCATTCATTGTTATAAAATTTACAATAATGAGTTTGTTTTAAAACATACAGTTCTACATAATAATAGATCAACTCTAAATGACCAAGATTTAAAAATAACAAATAATTAGAAGGTACAGGGATAATTTAAATTGTAATAACTTATTTCTGTAATATTATACAAATGTGACAGAGTTACTAAATTTATACGTGAGAATTTAACAAATTATACATGTATTTTTCCTCGCAAAAACTTGTTCAAATCAGATATAGATTACATTTATTTATTACCACGAACAACTCATAAATATTTTTATCATTTGGCGTTGTAGAAGGCAAAACCAAGACAATAGGTATTAAATTACAGTTTTATGGGTTGTTTTGAATAATAACAGGCTTCCTTTCATTGAATTGATGCTTGGAAATGTGATAATTTATGCGATGCTAATCAATGAAAAAATACGTTAAGAAACTGATATTTATTACACATATAATTTTCATAATATTCTTTTATTTTTTTCTGCAAAAAAAAAAAAATGCTGCGTATGTTTTTAAGACATCCGTTTTCTTTAATATAATTTAATTTATTTTTATCGTATCCTGAAGCTTATTGTTAAAATGAATTTTCTTTTCAAAAAAATTGTCTAAGAGGAACTTTATTTTATTTTATTGTTTATATTTATTCTTAGCCGATATTAAAATCAATAAAATACCTATTAATATAACATCTATCCATTCCCTCCATGTTTATAGCCTTGGTGGCAGAGAGAGAACATCCGAAGACATCCAAAGAATAACATGATTAAAACATCTGCGAATTATATGGATTAACATGAACCTGAAAAAACCAAATCACTGTTTTTCACAAAACTCTCAAATCATAATAATTAAAATACGTAATGATTTACATCGAGAGATATAAATATCTACGAACATGGTTTAATAACAACGAAAATTCGGAAGAAAATAAAAGAAAGATAGAAATGGTCCTCAATACATTACATAAGATGAAAAACATCTTCTTCTGCAAGAAGTATTTTTTATTAAAAAAAACAACGAATTAAAAATTAGAATGTTACGATGCTGTATATATTACATTCTCTGTGAATTACAAACGTCAGCTTTGACTTGAAACCCTTTGAGAAATGTTTATTCAGAAGAATATTATTAATTTAGCCAGGACGGAGACTGTTGTGAATAAAGGAGTTCTGCGTCAATGTCAACAACAAAAATTATTATAATATTTACAAAGGAGTAACAATTATCATCCTAAGAGTGATTTTTCGAGGAAAGAATGATTTAATTGTACGAGATAACATTAGACCAATTATTTAGAGAAGCTATGAATAAGATATAAATCATAAAGATGTTCGCCAACCTTCCTTCGAAGAAGGAACAATAAAAAGAACTTTGAATAATTCAAAGTTAATTTGTTTGCGAATAGCCTATAAATCGATAAACTGGTGGTCTGAGGTGCTGTACGTGATAAACCAGGATGTAATGTGTAGGCTAAGGAATTTTGTTTTTTAATATGTACATATTTGAATGTATAACTTAAGCGTCAGAAAACGAGCTGACGCCAGGGGCGAACCGTGGCAACGTGTAGGGCCAGGGAGGCAGTCCAATTGCTGAGGATACCTTGGTCCAGGACACACGCAAGTGTTCCGGGTAGTTCTGATGACGCATAGGGGCCCCTCCAGGTGTGTGAGGGTCTTGCACGGGGGAGAGGGCCGGGTGTGTGAAATGCACACACGACTGTCAGAAGGGATAAGTGATAGGGCCAGAAAGTGTAGCTCTCCGGAGGAGGGGCTCGTAGGCACCCCAGAAGCGGGGGGTCGGGGTGCCTCGATGAGACCGGAAAGACCCCGATGGGTGGTCCAGTTGCTGCACCCAAGCTTGGGGGTGGTAGGTTAATCTGCTGCCACGACACTGCGCAGCGGCTGATGACATACCTAATGGTGGTACCAATTGCTGCGTGGGTGTTAAATCGATAACTAATTGATTTTAAAATTATTATTCGTTGTGTACTATGATTTCGTTTAATATTTCAAAATTATTACTGTACTTGTTGTCATAGGACGATTTAGAAATAGGTTTTGAGCACGGGTTGGGAAATAGGTTTTGATTTTTAGCCGTTTTTACTTCCGTTTTTTGTACTTTGTACAAGGGAGTATTGTAATCGTAAAAAATTTTAAAAATTTAAAAACGCTCGTTTATAAACTCCCTGTTTTACGAAAAATAAACTTAGTAAGAGTAAAATAAACAGAGTAGGAGTTAGCTGTAATTGGGCCTAAGACTTTCAGAATTAAATAAATTTTAATATAGTTAGAAATTCTAAAGGACAGGTTTTACTTAACACCACGTAATCTTAGATTTTTTTTTACATGTGTAAACCCTTTGATAATCTAAATACTTGAACAAAATTTAATTTACACTCTTTATTTTTCACTTCATAAAATAACATATTGCAATTATGTAGATTGAAGCCTTTTTCAGGCTTTAAATGTCCATTCTTCTCTTTTTGTTAGTAAACTAGAGTAAATTTCGAATAAATAAGACAATATTCACGGCTAAGACAGATTTTTTATGATAAAATGTCGATGAAAAATAGTTTAATAATGGGCGTATTTTTTACTTATTTTTTGTAACGGAAGATAAATTGTTTATCAGTGTAATTGCATACAATACGAGTATATACGACTAAATAAAAATATATATAAACTGTGTTTGTGAGTACATTGCCGTTAAAATAATTCTGTTTCATAATGTTATTGTATATAACAGGAAATTTTACTATAAAAACTAAGTTCTCACACAGTTGTGAAAGTAAAATACACACATCAAACTAATCTGTATCACCTGGCAAAAAAGTAACATACATTCTTCTTCCGCTTCATTATTCCCCCCCCCCCTACACTTAACACTTAATATACATTATACAAAAACTAGAAAACTAATGAAAATTAGGTTTTATATATATTTTAGGTTAGTATTCTAATGATTGAAATGACTTATAAAAATAAAAGAAAAAATATTTTACATAAACAATTCTAATTACATTTATGTACATCATTGTAATTTAAGGCTTGAATTTTTATTTTAATGAGATTGTTTTGTTGTTGTCTTGCACAGTAATAGTTTGAAATTAAAATAAAAAATATGATTGAAATCTTTAAAATCTGCGTCAAACGTTCTTTTCATATGCAAATAAATTTAGTTACTATTAAATAACGAATTTGGGATTTTTTAAACCGAAAATAATTATTTTTCATCATAATAGTCATTGTTTATCTCAAAATGAATGTAAAATATATTAATTACTTCATGATTGATAACGATTACTATTGTCTGTATTAAGTTTTTAAAAACGCTGTTGTGTATATATATATAAATATAGGTTTTAGCATCCCCATCGCGGCTTCGTCCCCTTTATATTGTTAATTTAGTTATCTTTTATTCAATTAACCAGAATAGTTGTAGGTCTAATAGTTTCTTAATTCTTCACTACATGTGACACAATTACTTTCCCCATTTCGGTCGCATAGCTGTGTACAGTACACGATACGAGAAAGAGATCGAAAAACACACGCACCATCTTTCTATAATGGTATGAGGTACCACCTTCTGCAAGGGTAGGTTATGAGGTAGCAGTTCTCTATTAACATAACAATATTTAGCCGAAAACGGTTAGATTCAATCTCCCTTCCCGCCGAGCCAGAAGGCTGTACTGCTTGGACCCCGCTGTAATTAAACTCAGGCTTGTGATAATAATAATTATAAACATTTAAGTCTATTAAGCTTGTAAAAAAATCAGTGTGTTGTAATTTCTTCAAAGCAACAGTTACGATCAGTACAGGACCCGAACGTTAGTTATAAATTGTTATCCGTACTTCTTGCGGGTAAAAAAGTATTTTACCCCCGTAATTTTAATTAAGAAAACGGAGCCAGGTGCAGCCAGTCACGTTGGCAGAGACAGTATCGGTGGCCGTTTTGGTTGAACTGCCGCACCATGCACAGTTTTCTCCTTAAAAATATCGAAATTAAAAAAAACCAAAAAGGATTTTTCTGAGGCGTATTTGCCAACCTCCTAACTAGTGAATGCCTCCTTTAGATATATAACTGGTTTTAAAATATTTATATGAAAATTACACACACCAAAATCAAGGTGATATCTGCCGAAAAAAGTTTCAAAATAAATTCAATCCATTTTAACCCTTAAAATTTAACATTTA
>JAAAKQ030180513.1:0-12288 GCA_010016005.3 Zanna intricata | reverse complement strand
CCTTAGAACTCTCGACTTCGAAATCAGCTGATTTGCGATGTCGCGTTAACCACTAGACCAACCCGGTGGGTTTGATTAGTCATAACTGAGTATAGTAATTGTGTTTGTACAGCAATGACTCATGCTGACTAATGATCCAGAAATGTTTCACAACTATGGCGAATCATAAGAGTTGACAGTTTCAGACAGTGTGCATTCATATTTCAGTTAGTAAGAATTCATATGTGTCTCTAAATTTGTTTAGTTTTGTTTTTCTTTATTAATTTACAATTAAGTAATTTTTATTTGGTTTTTGGTGGTTGGGGTTCATTTAACCCCACTTCTCAGGAGTGGTCGGCCTGAGGTTTTACCAGACAACACTTCATTCAGATTCATACATATCATCCTCATTCATCCTCTGAAGCAATACGTTTCGGTGGTTCCGGACGCTAAACAGAAAAAGAAAAAATAATTTTTATGTGTTAAAATATCAAGTGGCACAATGCCTAGAAAACGTGTAAATAGATTAGACTCCTTTTTTTGTTACATTTGTGGTGAGTTAATGTTAAAAAATCAACCGCGGATATTTACTCCATACGTTAAAAACTATTACGAAATTTATTTCGGATGTAAAGTTGGTGACTAGAATAAGACCTAGGCTCTTCATTATTGTTGCATTACTGGTCTCACTCTTCTTTTAAAATGGGTTAAAGGATCTCGACGCATGAAATTCGCTGTGTTAATGATCTGGAGGAAACCAAGAAATCATTACATAGACTGTTACTTTTGTTTGACAAATCTTTGTGATATCAATTCTAATTCAAAACATACTGTATAATACCCCAATTTATCTGCCAGTGCCAAGACCTCCTTCAAATATTATACTAAATGATGATGAAACAGAAAATAAATCTGATGATGACAACTGTAATGATCATTTAACTAGTAATCCTTCATTTCAAGCAAAGTTATTGCAGTTCTACTAGGACTACAGCTTGGTTACACGAAGTATTGCTGCTTTCTCTGTGAATGAGACAGTAGAGACAGATGTAATCGCTACGTGAAGAAGGAATGGCCTAAGAGAGTATGTTTTAATCCTGAAGAAAAAAATGTTGAAAACAAAAAAGTGTACTTGCCTCCACTTCACATAAAACTTGATCTTATGAAGAACTTTGTCAAAGTTATTGATCGAAAAGGGTCAGCATTTATTTATTTAAAAAATAAGTTCCCCAGAATCAGTGAAGCTAAGATTAAAGGACGAATATTCTTAGGATCACACATACGGGAACTGATGAAAGATAATAACTTTAACAATCAATTGAATGAGGCCGAGAAATCTGCTTGGACATCATTCAAGAATGTCTGCTAAAACGTTTTAGGAAATCATAAGAAAGAAAATTACAAAGAAATAGTAGAGGATCTTTTAACATCATACAGACTCATGGGGTGCAATATGTCACTGAAAATTCACTTTTTTGATTTCTTCCCAGAAAATCTTGGAGCAGTGAGCGACAAACATGGGGAGCAGTTCCATCAGGACATTTCAACTATAGAAAAAGATATCAGGGGAAGTCGGGTCCAAACATGCTTACAGACTATTTTTGGAGACTTAAAAGAGATAGATCTGAATTAGAATACAACAAAAAAACCAATTATGGCAAGAAAACTGACACTTCCATCTTCTAGGTAAGCTTGTATTTCATTGTATTGTGTAAAAAAACTAAAAAATTTTAGATCACTCATCAATCAAAGACCTTACGTGATAAATAAATACCAATTACATTTTTAAATTCTGCATAAAAATACTAATAAGTACACATATTGTAATTTTGGTGACAAAAATAAAGTAGTTTTTTGTTGAGCAGTGTAATTGGCAGATTATTAGGGTTTTTCCGTTTTGAAATCTTAGGGGCATCGAGTTCTGTGAATATTAGCCCCTTTCCACATCAAAAAAGGAAAATATTTCTTTCCCATTTGGTTAAAAACACCTGTAACATAGTCAATAGACTAGTGTTGACATTACAGTTCATCCAAAAAAAAGAAGCATATCAATGGATATTAAAACCCCAAAAGATACATAATATATAAGGTTCCTTGACACTTAGAATTACTTAAAACTTATACACTAAAATCATTTCAACAAAAAAAATTGTTAAAAATACTTAAAACGCACAAACCATTTCCAAAGAAATGTTGTCAAAACTTTCAAAAATAATGACACACTAATATTAAAAAATCCTATTTTCATAACAAAATTTCTTTAATTTAATTCTTTTACCTTTTTTAATACATTTACCCTTTTTCGCTTCTTTTTTCCATCTTCCTAACGGCCACGATATCGAACGGTAACAAAGGTCTCGGAAATGGATTCTTTTGATCTCTGTAGTAAATCATGGAAGATCTCCTACTGCCGGCAACAGATGATATCGGCTCCTATGGTACAGCCAGCAATGTATCAGAATCAGACTCGATGCACTCCCCGCTAGAGCATGTGGCCGAAATCTTCGCCCCTTCGTACAAAGGCCTCCATGCTTTTGGAGGTAACATTATTGATTTTTCGAAATCTCTTTCGTCTATCATCTTTATTTCCGCCTTCTCAGATTCTTAAATGGTAATTTTTTCGATCTGAACTGTAATTTGTGATTTGTTTTCTCAGATTTTTGTTGAGCTTTTTCGTAATTTTGCTTCAATTTATAACTGGTTGAAGTTTAATCCTTGGTGGAGAAATCATTGTTTTAGTAACATCCCTTACCTTCTATAACGGTTTAGGACTTGTTTGTTTAATTGGTTTCGTTTTCAGTTTCTTGTTAATGATGCATTCGACCATTTTCGACAATGCTGGATTGCCAGTTCAGATATCACGTCTCCTATTTTAAAGAGGGCTACAGGAGTTGACCGGGGCTGCAACAATCTGCGTATAGGAATCATCGGCGATCTACCAGACACAATTTACTACACATCGTAGTAGTTGACTTTCTCTGTGGTCTACACTTCCTGGCTTGCTATTTCTGCTTATAAACTGGACAGTTACTGGATCTTACTGAGTGGTGTCCGTGGCAATTGACGCACACATCCCTGTACGGATCATCAGGATGCAACAGTTTACCACGCATATTTGTTTCCTTGTACATTGCGCTGCTGTGTCCAAATTTTTGTTACCCAAAACACCGCAACGGAGTTGAAATGAATGGATGAACATCTTTATCTAATTGATGAAGACCAGCTTTTATCTTCTCCCAACATTTGGGTTGGTTGAATGTCAGGATATGCGACGCGGTGGATATACATTTCCATTGCATCGTATGTTCAAACATTCAACGACTCCTTGTAGATGAACGATTTCTTCTTCTGTACGACTTAGCGGTCCCTGCACGCAACAGCATCCTTGGAAGTATTTAAAGTTCTATGTGGGACAACTGCATTGTCGATGAGATCCGTCTTTGCTTTAAATAGCCGTGATGACTATAGGTAGTTTGATGATCTCAACAAGTAATCCTGTCGTAGTCTTTCTTGTTTCCTTAACAGGTTCTTCAGCGGTATCCACGATACCTCAAGTTATCACGAAATGGCTAATCTTCAAAAAATCGCCTTTGTTCCTCTTTATTACAAGATCGGTCCATCACTCATCGGTCAATACTTGGTTCGATCCTTCTTTTCCTGAACTCTATACATTTCCTCATCACTAAAATCTACACTTTTTTTCTTCGCTTCTGAAAAAAGAGGTTCTCAAAGACGAAGGTTTTTACATAAACCTTCTGCCACGAAAGTTTTGGATGTAGAAATATCTATTACTAGAGTGTCGCAAGTCAATACGTCATAAGATGCGGGTAGAGAGACTTCTGGCTTGCCCCGGATCACAGATTCTGTCTGGATTCTCCCAGTCAGCCGCCTCCCACAACTTTAATCTTCCTCCCTGGCCAGGAAGTCAGGCACTGTACTGCCTGACCTACGATACTGAAATCCTTGGGCTCATACGTAGCAGTAAGGACTTCGATACCCTTGCTCATAGAACAATCCCTGCCAAGGACGAAGAGACTGACTCACGCTGAACTTCGGTAGAGCTAAGCTCACAGCAGCCAGCCTCAAACCGGCTTCACAACCGAGAAAAGATATAGGCACTCTCACTCCGCCGGCGACGGCAAAATAGATAACGGTCAAGCCTCCCGCCACCGCTGCGAAAAGCGAAACCCAGAAATAATATTATTTACGTATTATTATTATGAAGTATTATTATCCAATTTGGAATGAAAGTTTGATTCTATTTGGTGGATCCAAGATGGCGAAAAAGAATTTCAAACACACCATAAAGTAGTAATTTTGTAGCTATATAGATCCACATTGGTTTCAAGTACTTAACACACCTCAGTTTTGAAATACGAAACGGTTCCCATAATTTAATATCACTCTGTAAAAGAATGTTTCCATAATTTGAAACCGTTCCCATAATTTAATATGACTCTGTAAAAGAAGTAAATGTGATATTAATCAAAACCACCAGTACAAAACTAGAAGACACTACGAAAAATACGGAGTAAAAATTAATGTTAGATAAATAAAATAAATGAGAATAGAAGGCCAATGATGTTTACAAAATAAAAGAAAAAATTTAACAAGTAGAACAGTATAGGTACTCAGATATTTATGTTAAAAAATAACTGCAAAATTAATTAAAAAATAGAATAACAATAGGGGTGCAGACATTCAATAGAAAGAAACAGTTTTTATGTAATAAAATTGAGTAAGACTTGAGGTGACGTTTTGTAAAACACTATGTTTAGTGTTACTATGTACGGTTTAAAACTTGGACGCTAAAGAAAAATGGAAAAAGAAATGTTGAAGAGATTTTAAATGTGGGAAACAGGATGTTGGAGAAGATTAAATGGAAAGACAAAGTAAAAAATGAAAAAGAAATGAGGAGAGCAGAAGAGAATAGAAGTTTAATTAGAACAGCTCAAAACAGGAAACAAACTGACTGACTAAACATCATGAGAGGAGAGATATTGATTAAAGCTGTGATAAAATGATCAGTCAAAGGTGAAAAGGATAAAGGCCGGAAAAAATTAAAAGTTATAGACAATCCAAAAGGAAATGCGAGCTGTTAGCATGTGCACAAAAAAATAGCTGGAAATAGAAAAGAATGCTGACGGATATAATGCTTAGGTCCTGCTTCAGAGCAGATAACTATGTAGTTTGGTTATATTTTTAAAATATTATTATCTCTGTGACCCCATTATAAAGAATTAAATAAAAAGTAATTCTAAGAAACTAATTAATTTTGTTTAACATGAAGAAATTAGTTTCTTTAAAATCATTTACGAAAGAACAATAGAAAATAACGAAATCCAAAATTTATAAACCTCCTTGATGACAGAAAACATTTACAGTGATCAGTATTTTTTAATGTTGTTTCAATACCTACAAGACTGAAATAAGTACAACTCATTTAAAAAATACACTACTGCAACTCATTGTTGCAATAGTAGAGAGCAACATCTTCTAAAGCTATCATCCACCAACGAATTATGGATTTCAGACGGATTTACTAATTTTTCTGTGAAAAGATATTAGATTAATTAAAATAAATATACGAGAATATACTATATATATAACGTAAATCCCATAAGAGGTATAATCTTTTGATTTAGTATTACTGGCCCATTCTCCTACCGATTCCATTGAAACTTTACAGACCTTTTAAGGAAGGTTCTACAAATGTTCTGCAAAAATTTCAACCTATTAGAATTTCTAAAAATAAAATGGCAACTTTCAAATAAAAACATAAATTTCATAAAAACCAAATTTTATTACAAAATACCTGGTAAAAATTATTAAAAGCAGATGATGTTTAGTTAAACAGCTGTTCAATCTGAATAAAACAAGTTAATAATTAGTCATAACCTTGCTTTACTTTCCTGTGTAAACATTTAATTGGTAAAATGGAATACACAACTCTACAAAAATTAAAATGCTATGCATGGGCCATTTCATTTTACAGTCTCTCTCTTTTTATCTGTTTAGCCTCCGGAAATACCATAAGGTATTTCCTTCTTCTTTCTTCAGAAGATGAATGAGGATGATGTGTATGAATGTGAATGAAATGTAGTCTTGTACAATCTCAGGTCGACCACTCTTGAGAAGTGTGGTTAATTGAAACCCAACCACCAATGAACACCGTTATCCACGATCTAGTATTCAGATCCGTATAAAAATATACCTTTACTAGGATTTGAACCTTGGAACTCTCGACTTCGAAATCAGCTGATTTTCGATGTCCCGTTAACCACTAGACCAGCCCGGTGGGCTAATTTGACAGTCTAGCAGAGTTCATACGATATTTCACAGCTGAATTTCCTGCTGTTGATCCACCAACCGAAATTTCTGAGCGGAAGTGTTTCTGGTCGAAAAGTGGCAGTATAATTAAAAAGTATAGCCGATCTACTAATAAAGGAAAAGAGGAAATGTTGTGTACTTCATTTTTTCAATCTCCAAGTAAACCTATTTCAATGAGAAAAGTATCTTAGATAGTGGTGTGCCAAAATCGACTATCCAAATAGAAAAACGGAATAAAGTAAGATGTTTTAATAGCCACCTAGTTCCACCAGGTAGAAGCAGGTAATTACTCTCCTATCTAGCTTATCTTCCACGGGGTAGAAGATGACCTAGGACAGTTGAGTTTTTGTTCTTCTATTATTCAGCATCATGAAGTCGATCCAGACTGGTGTGAACGTGTTGTAATTCTCAGATGAATCTACTTTCAACCTCAAGGGTATGATAAGCAGGCATAATGGTAATTACTACAATACCTAAAATCCTGTTATTCTTGAGAAGAAGCAGCTTAAATCAAAATACATTATCGTCTCGGCACCTATTACTGTCAACGGTGTATTATCCTATAACATATCAGACAACACGATGACTCCGTAGATGTATTAAATCAACAACAAATTTTACTGTTCCAGAAATGAGATATACTATTTTTCAGTAAGATGTAAGCGCACCTTATTTTGCAAAAAAAAACCACTTATACAACTACTAAATGCTCAACTTCAGGGTAGTTGGATTGCTCGTGGAAGTGAATTTTGGACTTGTCACCGAGGTCTCAGACCTTATTGTCTGTGACGTTTCCTTGCGTTATTTGAAGAAACGTGTGTACTCTTACAACCTTAACACTCATGAAAATTTGAAGAGAGTGATTGAAGAAAATATTACACGAGTTTCAAGACATTTTTTTACGATTGCATCGTTTAATAGGATTTATTAAACGATGTTACCAGTCTGTCGCTGTTGATGGATTTCAGTTTGAGCAAAATTTCTTCTTTATTAATTCATACAAAACTTTCTCATAATTTAAAGAGTTAATTTCATTTTGTATTTCATCTGATTTTGTATTCATCTGATTTTAATCATTTTTTTAAATGAATAAAAGCTGTGATTTATCTGAAATTGATGTTTTTATTTGAAAGCTTCCATTTTATTTCTAAAAATCCTAAACGGTAAAAATTTCTAAAAAAAAACATTTACAGAACCCTCGTTAAAAGGTCTGTAAATTTTCAATAGTATTGGTAGGGAAATGGGCAAGTGTTACTAAATCAAAAGCGTATACTTCATCGTGGGACACGTATAATATATACTATATTACAAGCTTTATCGTTAATGAAAAGAAAGTAAAATAAATTGTAATTTTTAAATTAATCACTGATCATGCCTAAAAGCTTAGATGATTATTTCTCTTAATTTATAAATTAATTGCAGTAAGACCTTATAAAAGAATTTTTCATTCTAGAATTTAACTGGTAGATATATATGACATATTATGTTGAGCTTCGTTATGAATTATGTGTTGTAATGTTTACTATATTGTAAAGTTATAAGGATAACGTTTTTATTACAATTTATTATTACTTTGATTACACGTAGTAGATAAGGAAGACTTCAGCGTTGCGAGATTCTTTTTGGATGGTCAACTCTAACACATGTGAAAAACTTATTAATATTATAGTTGAAAAAATTGAAAAAATTATTTATAATTTTATAAATAATTATTATAATTTATAATTATTTATATTTTTATTAATTTATAATTAAAATTATAAATAATTAAATAAATAATTTTAAAAATTATTTATAATTTTATGATTAATATGAATTCATTATTCGTGACGTCAAAGATAACACAATGTATATCCCATATCTCTGCCACTTTAGAAAATATTTCGTGTCAAAAGAATAAAATTTAACAAATTAAGATTTAAATTCCTTTTAAATTTCTACGACTATTAAAGGTTTATTCACTCACAGTAGTAACGTGTTCTCGCAACAAAATGGAATTCCACCTGCACCAGTAATAAAAACATGGTTATCCTGTTTTGTAATCGACATGTACGAACAGACCCGTGACAGAACCATAGAACCAAAGAACGTAGAACGTGCATAGAGAGTGAAAATAGAATTAGTTGCCAATTACATTTTTTTTTGTTTTTATTGCCGCGATATTATGTGCTCTTTGTATTATTGTAATAATTAGTTTAATATTTAATGTTGTAAAACAAAGAATTACAAATAAATAAAAGATATTTTTTTCGGATCTTCTTGAACAATTTGGAAAATAGTGGCTAATATAATTTTAAGAAAATTAACAAACACAAAAATTATTAGGCTAAACTTTATCAAGCACAAAATAATATTTTACTGGGCATAAGTTATTTTATAAAAATGGTGGTCGATGTCAAAAAAAAGGAGTATGTAGAAATGACTATACTAATACAAAGAGGTTTTAAAAAAATTACTATTTATGAATACAACTACATAAATGACTAAATAAATAACTTTGTATAGAAATAATTTACTAATAAATAGAAAACTAATATTCAAATTCAAACTCCTCGGGTTTGTCTAGTGGTAAACTCGTCGTGGTAAATCAGTTGATTTTGAAGTCGAAGTTCTCAGATTCAAATCCTAATAAAAGTAGTTACTTTTATTCGGATTTGAATACTAGATCGTGAATACCGATGTTCTTTGGTAGCTGGGTTTCAATTAATCACGCCTCTCATGAGTAGTTGGCCTGATTTCGTTCAGGACTACAAATTTACTGGTACGATTACACTACACTGATAAGTCGCTATTGACTTTAACTGTTGATGTTACTATAAACAAAAGTATTTTTTTTTAATTTAGTTTAAAATTATAACAAAATCTAAAACTTTTAAAATTTAGAAATATCCCTAAGAATTGTAATTATTTTTTTTAGGATATTGGCGCTCATTGGAACAATTCTAATAAGATTAGAAAGATAAATTCTGGGAATTTTTCTTCTTTACTCAATTATCTCTCATTATTTATCACAACATAGTACACGACTGCAACAGCATTTTTTGGGGTGGGGTAGGCATTTTGTAAAAGTTTTCTTTTTTTTGCAAATATTGTTATTTTTTAATTGTTAACAAATGTGTCTAAGAAAAACATGACCTTAATTAGGCGAAATCTCGAGATACTGAAGGTGATCTTGCTCTAGGAGTCTCACCTGACGGTAAGAAGTCTGGTTAGAAATAATCTGACCAAGTTTGATAAAAATCGGTCCCGTAGTTCTGGAGATATAATGTGATTTAGAGGCCAACACGTATAGATGAACATTAACATCCATCTGGTTTTTTCATCCCCTTATTTGTCAAAATGTCAAGATCGCTGAAAATCGCGTGCGATCAAACTGGACCGATTACAATACTTTCCCTTCTAGAGCTATAGTTCTGCTACAGCGCTATTTAGTCGGAAAGTAAAAATCGTAAAAATATTATTTGCAGTGAGTGGTTTACTTCTACCAGATTTTATAACTCAGACTGAAAATAATTCATAAAGCTTTCTATTGTAAAAACATTAAGACTGAATTTTGATATGCTCGCCTTCCTCCAGTTTAGTATATTATAGAAAATAATCAAAAAATGTATCCATAGCACCCCCTAAATCGTGCATTATAGATAAATCTAGGCAAATCCCGTTTTTGTAAGTAAATTTACGAAAATTTACCAATCTACTTTCTAGTCACTCTCTTAATCGACAGCATACAATATTTAACAGTATAGTTGGTTTTTCATATTACTTGTATACAAAATAAATATTAGTATCATATAATTAATAAAAATTGGAATAAATTTTACGACTAGATATTTTGTAATGTTAATAAATTTCATCTCTTATGAATATCATTAGATAATGAAGAATACTTATTTATAGTCCTTAAAGAGTCAACTATAATCCTTAAAAGGATTAATAATTATTATTATTTTTGTGAACCCCCTTACAAATGGATATTTCTGTACTAGCTTTTTTTTTAAGTTAAATAAACTTCGTTATACGTATAAAATATTAAAGCTATTACCATTTTTAGTTCAATTTTAAGCTTATTTAAGTGTTAGAATAATCATATACTACGGATAAACTTTCCTCCTCAACAAAACAACAATAAAAGGTCGTAAATTTAACCGCTTCCATTCAATTTTACTGTTATGCGTTATCATAAAAATGTATCAAAACCTCGTACTTCAAACTGGTAGTGATACCTAGTGAGGAAAGATATAATCAAGTAATACTAACTGTTCAATGAAGTAATCATATCAACATATAATGATTACTTACACAACAAAATGTGATTTTATTGTTTTAATTACGAAATTGGAAAATAACACATACTCATCTCTTTTTAAAATGACTTTAATTGATAAATCTTCTTTGAAACAAGCAGTCTTAAGCTTAAAAAACCTTTTCAGTTTTTTCTTTATATAAAAAAGTACGTTTGTAGATAGATATTGACTACTCAGAGATAGATATTCGAGTCTAAATATTACAATATTATAATACACAATAAAAATGTATTAATGGGGGCAAAATTTAGTTTTTTATTGGCTGCGTTGTAAATAATTGTCTCTACCGTAAAAATTATTTCACCCTGGATCTGCTAACAAAATAGCGAAAAACACCGCAGTACATTCTCGTAATAGTTGGTTCTACATCCACTAGGTGGTACTGCAATCAGCAGAATTACTGTAGCGTTTTGCTGCATAAAATAAATTTTAAAAACCCCCTTCTGTTACCGTTAGTAAAATGAATGAAGACAGACCGCCTAATGCCTGTTTAATCTTTGTTTTGTTCAGTCATTAATTTTTTTTGTGTGGTAATTTGCTTTTGAAAATAATTTAAATATAAACTAAATAAAAATACAAATTTTAGATAGCCTAAATAAGAATATTGTTGAAAAATTATGTATAATAAAAAATGAAAAAATATTAGATTAGCTTCAAATGTAAAATTATTCCAATTTATTACTTCCCGAATTCAACTTCTTTTAACATAGTCAAATTTGTACTCCCATCTCTGAATTTCTATAATACAAAATAGATTTTCCTAATACTAAATTAAAGATAGTTTTTATCCATGATACTTAATAGAGCATACAAATATCATTTTATAACACACATAATAAGTAGATAAATGAACTGTAATTCATGAAAAATAGGACTGCACTCATGTTAAATTAAATGCCTTAAATTTAGACTAAAAAAAATTAGCTAAGTGCTGAATTTTTACAAGGCATACTTTAAAATAAAAAAAAAAAAAACAAGGCCTGTAAAAACAAAAATAAAAATAGCTCCACCGGTCAGAAGTATCAACCATACTATTGGAAGATTATATTATCTAACATACTATGAATCAGAAGTTTGAACTCATGCTAAAACTTTATTTCCTTGCTCTTAGTTACCAGTGTAGTTTAATCAATGCACTCTTTCAAGAGCGTCACCGTAAGAATGGGAACAGTTATACCAATAAACTGTAAATATGCTTTTGGACTGTAGTGGAACAAAATATCAAAATAAAACTAGCTAATAAATACAATCCATCGACAAGAAAGAAACACCAATCCAAGAGTAAACAAATTCAACTACAGTGATTGCAGTAAATTACTACAGTTTACAGACCAGACATTCATTCATCTACAGGAGTAAGATAGCAACAAGATACCTACACAAATATTAATTGCAACATTCAAATTTAACATATGTAGCACATAAAAACCACAATCGTTTAAAGAATTGAAGGATAGTTTAAAGAAACCAAATTTTATAAAATCAATGTATTAAATAAACAAACAGGACATAGATAAAACATTATTTTTTTAGATATACATTTTAACAAAAAGTTGTTTCCTAACCATCCTCTCTCTCGCACCCCCCCTCTCTCTCTCTCTCTCTCTCTCTCTCTCTCTCTCTCTCTCTCTCTCTCTCTCTCCCCCCCCCCCCCCCTCCTCCTCTCTCCCTCCCC
>JAAAKQ030180491.1:0-12288 GCA_010016005.3 Zanna intricata | reverse complement strand
ATATTACTGAGACTGTATAAAGCATTGGTTCAATCGAAACTTGACTACGGATGTATTGTATATTCATCCGCCAGAAAGTCGCACTTAGGAAAGACTTAATACACAACAGCGGAATAAGGTACGTCACAGCGGAATTTCGTACAAGTCCGGCGACTAGTCTAATGTCAGAAGCCGGAATAATGCCACTGCGTTATAGAAGGGAGATCTTATTACTAAGATATGCAGCAAATATATGGTCATATAAATTATAAAGCATTCAACAACCATCATTTAGCTGCATTATACGAACGTCGTGCTTGCTACCTATTCCAGACCAGCCGGAAAACGGTATCGCGAATTAGTAAGGAAATATTAAATTGCTCTACCAGATACGCTAGCAATTTCTACTAGAGAGATACCGCCATGGCTTTTGCCAATGGTAAACGCAAGATTGGATCTCGCTTATGAGAAAATAAAAGATAAACCAGCAGTAATCATCCAACAGGAATTTTTGTCAACCGTCAGTAGTTACGACGAATACATTAAGATTTATACTGACGGTTCTAAAACCGAAAACGCTGTTGGATGCTCCATATATGTAAATGGAGAAGCCCATTCTTGGAGGCTACCAGATATGACAAGCGTTTACACCGCAGAACTTACTGCCATACAGCAAGCTCTTCGCTATTGTGAACATTTTCTCTATATTATATGTTTTACTTAGACGAGGACAGCGATGCGTAGTTGTATGGACTCCTGGACATACTGGTATTGAAGGAAATGAAAGTGCAGACGAAGCGGCCAGAATGGAAACAGTCTGCGACATCTTGGGTGCAATTCCTGTACGAGTGGCTGATGTAAAAAATTCTCTAACAAATAGAATTAGAACGTACTGGAGTAATGAATGGAGAGGAAATTAAATGCCCTTAAATCCTCTACATATAAATGGGAGAACGACGCGAAACTGACGCTGTGAACAAGTGGCAGTGACTAGACTTAGAATCGGTCACACGCGAATAACGAATTCATATTTGTTAACCGGCGAAGATAGACCAATTCGTGGTGTTGGTAACAAACCACTTACAGTCAAGCATCTAATGGAAGAGTGAACCATATATGAGGACATCAGAAAGAGGTTCGGTTTAGTAAATGAAATTAATGCTGATTTGGAGAATAGAAATGAAGAAAAAATAGTTGCTTATTTGCACGCCAGTGGACTACTAACAAGTGTATAGTTTATACAAAGCTGTAATTACAAATAATGAAGTCGAATTTTATGGATATTGAAATTTAATAGTAGGTATTGCCGATATATTTCATGTTTTTAAGCTATTTTCTTTTAAATATCAGAACCCTTTACACCCTGCAAGTGTTCTTGCTTTCAATGTTTATGTTTGTAACGTTTAAGTGTTGTGTTTAGTGTTTTTAAAGAAATGTTAGGGCCCTTTACATCCTAACATATGACTAACCTTACGGTGATTACTGATTAATTTTAAAAGAATGTGACGAGGGCTAATGACCATAGTAGTCGATGCCCTAAATAAAAAAAAAACATACTGAAATTCTAGGTACACAAATTAAGGGATAAATTTGATGGTTTCTTATGGTTTTCGATCTGATGAAATTGAATAAAACAGGTCTCAGGACCATATCCTCAGTAGTTTTCTTAATATACAACGTAAAACAGAAGACTCTGCTGTCTAAAAACTCGTTTTTTTTTACGTAAAAACACAATTTTTTTTAAAATGACTAATAGATGCGTAAAATTTATTATCAAAGCTTGTAGAGTATTTAATTTTGATAAAATCGATGTAAAATAATAAAAAAAAATTAATACAAGTTCAAGAAATTTTATTTTATTACTAACACTTACCGTATGAAAACTTTTAAATATTATCAACTACAGAAAATGAAGTTAACATACAATTGCTACAATGTAAAAAAGATAAAAATGTAATCCATACATTTAATGAAGTTTACAGTAAAATTTGAAAAATCTGTCCTACCTCAATACATTTTGCTGCATTCTTTCGGATTGTTAGCGTGTTTCTTCGCAATTTTGCACGACTTTCGTTAATTTGTGCAGCAGCATCTGTAAATAAGAGCAATCGACTCTTTACACAGTAAGTAATGTGGCCCGCCGTGACCAATCCATCGCTCTGGAAATTGCTCATTTAAGTATGCAGATACGGCACGTGAGAAGTGGGGAGACACACTATCGTACTGAAGGTGCATGAGGTATCTTGATGCTAGTGGAACATCCTCTAATAGCTGCGGCAATTGTTCCTTAACGAATTCCAAGTAAATGTCGAAATTTAGACGTCCTGGGAGAACGTGTGATCCAATTAGCCGATCGTAAATTAAACTACAACATACAATGACGCTAAATCGGTGTAGGAAATTACGTTCTGATGTCGTGGGTGAATTGACTTCTGCCCAAATGTGTTCGTTGCGAAGGTTATTTATGCCGTCCCGAATAAACTGAGCCTCTTCAGTAAATAATAATGAATAAGTAATGTATTGTTTCAAACAGAAAGAGTTAAATTTATCCGTTACATTTATAACAATTGTCTGTCATAATTTGGTGACTGTAATGCGAGATATTAATTATATGTCCAGTCCCAATAGTGAAAAGGTCAAAGACGTCACTATGTTACTCATAGATTTATGTATACATTATCTGCTAGATCTTTTTTATTAGAAATAATACATTACTCACTCGTGTCGTATATTGTCTACACTCAGTAGATGAATTTTTTTGTTGTTGATATTTTAATTTTTTTTTTCAAGAGTATATGTATATATATATATATTAACAAGACATTTTACTTAAAAATAGTATCTTTATTAATTTCTTGGTTTAACCAGTCAACCATACAGACTTATAACTCAAATTCACTTCGTTTTACTAAGAATTCTCTAAGCTTCCTCAGGTGACAATACACATTTATACACACACATCATACAGAATTCTCTTTCATACTAAGAGGTTAACTGATCTACCCATCCTAGATAACAATATTTTGTTATCAGCGAAGGATGGGCTTGTTGGTTGGCTGAATTTTACCAGATGGCAGAACATTCATCACCATCACAAGGCTAGTTATTTGGTAAATAAAACCTCGGAAATAATGATAAAGTTTGCTAATTATGGTTCCAAGAAATAGATATACGAAAAAATACAATTTCTCTAATTATAGTACACGTAAAATCTAAAGGGATACTCATACAAGCTGTCTATATTTGCCTGCTCACTCCACTCCTATAATTCGGCTTGCGGAACACGTGCTATTGGTTGCCACAAAAGTAAGACCCCCCACCAACTGATACAGATTTGTAGTTATTTAGTTATTAGTCGGTAGTTGTAGGTATTTAGTTTTTAGTTATTTTAATTTTTTTTATTATTGTTTATTCTACCATATTCGTTTATTTTTTCTGTTATTTATATATTTAAATTTGTTGTTTAATTATTATTAATAATTACTTATTTCATCTGTTATTTATTTATCCTACTGTATTTATTTATTTAAGTTACTATATAAATAATTTTGTATGAAATAATTTATACAGTTTTTACGTTTTACGTTACAATTTACGTCATAATTTTACGTTTATAAAATATGGTACGAATTTAACGTTTTAATGAATTAAATTAATTTTACGTTTATTTTATTTCAACTTAAATCTCTGTAGTATACTGGTATATCTTTTTTATAATAAATTTAATAATGATTTTAACTATATTACTTTTACTCACGTTTCTTTAACACTATTTATTTATGTATTTTTTTATACAATTTAATATTTTTATTTTGTAGTTTTGTAGACTTATAAACCTCAAAAGAATGTACATGCTATTTAGAAATAATTTTTGTAAATAATCAAAGAAAATCATAATATATAATAAATAAACAACTCATTTCATACGCATTTATATTACGAAATTTTTACTGTTCATTTATGGCAAAACCTTAGTTTAACATACTTGAAAAAACATATACTTTCAAGAAATAAATGAATAAATTACTTCATATACATCTTGAACAAAATATTAGGCATAAATAATGTTATTTGGAGTAACAAATTACTACAATATATTTCGTTACTGTAGTAGTGATCATAATTAGATACGGTGCAAGTCATTGCAAATAATTCGTTGTCTTTTGGAATACACTACTTCGGCTGCTGGTGTGAGGATAAATCGCCGAGTGATGTTAAGAGGAGCGGAGGGATGCCATAGCGTATTACGGACACGCCTTCAGATATTACATACATTATAGTATATAACTTTTATATATGGATATTGAAATGTAACTTCTATTCATAAAAAGACGCTTCAGCTAAGAATATGGATTTATAAAAAACCAACCACAAATACATTTTGCTCTGAATGTAATCTAAGTGGAATGTTTGTAAGAACTGGATGTTGGGTGCCTTTTTTCAGAATGAGATCCAAATTTTGCATTTTTGAATTTGAGTTAAAAAAAAGAAAATATTATTAATTTGACATTTATGTTTTTTTTTTATGTAATTTCAAGTTTTACTGGTGACTGACGAGTTTTCAAAAAACAATTTTAAAAGTTGATTAAAAATTAAAAGATAGTTTTTTTTAATGTTTTTAATTTTGCTAATTCCATAACCGTCGGACAATTAAATAAAATTTCAAACTAAAAAATACTATTGTTAAATCTTTTTCTGAAGTTAGAACCAAGTTAAGGGTAATTAATTTATTTGTTTTTATTTTTTTCTCTATTCTTCAACGAATAAACATTTTAGGACGCATTGAACAATATTATTTTTTAATTTTTGAATTTTCTTCAAGATTTTTTTATTGTTGTTTATTTTTAATATTTTATTTAATAATTTGTATTTATCATGTTTCACCTAGATCAGTGTTGTAATTAATGCAGGAAAATAAGACATTCTTGGTTATCGTAGTGAATACAAAGTTATTCTTAAAACTTCTTCCTCTTAGACTCGATTTCATATATTATACGGAATTATTTTAAGTATTATTATTCTACGATTTTATTTTAATCTTTAATAATTCCTGTTCTATTCAAACTAATCATTTTAAATATCATTGTAATCCTTCCTTACGTGTTGTTAATATTTACGTTGTGTATCACAAATAAGGACAATCTTAAACCAATTAAAATTAGTAAAATATATATCAATTGAAACCGGTCCGATACGATAAGAAAGATCATCTTTGCAGACTGCTATTTTTTCTTCTTCTGAAAATTGCATGAAATTTTGGAGTCATTTAGACACGTTTTATTACTTTAAATCTTTTTCTCATTTATTTGATTTTCTTAATCCCTGTTTTTTATTTTTAAAATCAAACTTAGCGTTTTTCAAAAAAATATAAAACATAAATGTGGTTAATCATACTATCATGAAAGTGTTTTTAGCATTATTTGTTTTTAATTTTAATTTATGTGTGCTGCTTTATCAGGAATAAAGGAACGAGCTGAATCATAGTTGCGCAATAATGGATTTTTTATTATTAATTTACAAGACCCCTTCCCCACAAAAATAAAGACGTTTATTGTGTGTATGTTTTTATATTTTTATAAATACTAGCACCTCGTCACGGCTTTGCCAGCGTTATATACTTACGTTTCCCGTCGCGGTTAATTTTTTTTTTTCTCATTTCATATTTTATAGTCAAGTGGACTATAGTATATTCTATAGTCAAGTGGTCACTGGAGGCAGGTGCAGCCAGTCACATCGCACATACAATAACAGTAGTAGTGGCTGTGTAGGTTAACAGCCGTACCTCTTAAAGAATCGAAATACTAAAAAGAAACCGAAAATGGTTTTTAGATATTTATCTGAAGAGTATTTGCAAACACAAATCTGTCGAATATCTCGTTCAGTGTAATCGGTAATGGAGAAAATTTGCAATCATTGTTTAAAATTTTTTACTTTTCTTTATCTCTTTCAAGGGAAAATTTCAAAAATCTAGAAATTGGTTTTTGGATGTTCACATGAAGATTATATACACCAAATAATTAAGATGATATCTAAATGTGTTACTGAGAAACTTAAAAGAAAGTATTAAATTTCATCGTTACTCCATTTTACCCCTTCAAACTCGGAATTTAAAGAAAAAAAAAAATGTAAGTGTAGTGTACACTTATGTGGTAAGACGTATTCACAAGTTTTCATCAATTTATTTTCAGTAGTTTTTGCTGGGCGTTGATTTTGAATCGTTCACAACACGTTATTTTATGCATATATATATATACACAATACATATATATATATATATATATATAGGAAAAGTATTATTAGCACTTCCCTGTCATGTAATATGGAAAGTTTACCATGAAACAATTATTAGTTTCACATTCCCACATACTCATATATAATGATTCAGTTTAAACTAAATTTACCGTTCGTTCTATTACAAGAATTAATTATTAAACTTAAAAATTTCCATAAATCAGGTTTAGAAGTTGTTTGTATCATAAAAAACATATGTAAGTAAATATAAAATAAAATATATATATATTTTTGTAATCGCAGCGTTTATTAACAATTCAAACGGTTTGTAGATTTGAATTTATTTTAACGGTTTAGACAATACTTATAAAAATTTACTGTGACCACTTTTTTTTTCGGTTTGATTAAAAAAAATGGTTTAATGGCGTCATAACAACGCTTTATTGATATGTACGAAAGACACCACTTTTTAGTTATAAATCGCGAATGGTTGGTAGCGAAGCACAAATGGCTTCTTCCAAAGGATTGGGAAACTGGGCCTGATTGCTTCACCCCCTTGTTCGCTCATTCAATTGTTTTTGTGCGGAGAGGGGGAGTTTTATTAAAGAACAAGTGTTTGTTTCGTTCTTATCTCCCAGTCTTACTGGTCTCAAAATTCGATTTCCCTTCGCATTTGCAGAAGTGATAACGGACATACTGAACCGAGTTCGGTAAAAAAATTGGATTTAGATGGGATAGCTGAAATACCAATCACCAATGCCTCTCAAATTCAAATAAATTGATTGATTTTTGCTACAAAATGATTCGTTAACCGATTTTTTTTTTGTAAGTAATCTGAATAAACGTCTTTACGCTTACAAAGTTTCGAAATCATTTTTGAAACTCTTCTATATATTACTAACATTAAAAAAATCTCATGTGAAACGTAGTAAAGATATATTTTTACTACTACGAAATTATATGCTACTCTAACACATTCCGGAATAGTTTAAAATATTTACTTTTTAGCAACAATATATATATTTTGTTATATTTTTCCACGCTCCGCTATTTCAAGCGATTATTTTATAACTTAAAAATTAATAATAAAAAAACTATTTAATGTTTTTTAACGAATTTTTCCTCTTCATAACACGAATGTCAAAGTAAAATTCTCCACCCACGTCTGTTATTTACGATGGTATAAGGTGTCCGACTTCAAAAAGAGGACCCCTAGTTCAGTCATATACTTCATTTCAGTTTACTTATTTTATTACAACGATTGTATTTATGTCAGATCGTTTTCGTATTATTTTCATTATGTCTAGAAAGATACAAAATTATATCGGGACTCAAGGAACCAGACATCGACTGCCCACATGAGTATCATTTGTGTCGAGATTGGCGTCGGACAGTGGTTACACCTCTTATTACCGGGTTTCACATTAGCTGCGATCTGAAGATAATATTTCGGAAATATACAGACAGGTTTTCATTAAGTATAAGTAAAAATTTAGGCAGTTATATTTGTGTTTGTTGATTGCTTTTTGAAGAATTCTCTGGCTTTAATTGGAGGAGTTTTTAAATGGATAAAAGGTCCGAAAACACAGCTCTCATTTCGTAGATCTTACTTTGATCTATTTACATTTCAATAATGAATCCATAACCTGATTGTTTAAAATATTAAATCATTCTGCGTAATGTTTTAAATGGATCTGCCAAATCTCGGATTTTATTTTTTTACATTAACTATGCTTTTTATGAAGACAGAAATTACGTCTTGTATAGATGAACTACGCACTGTATTGACTTTGTTCCGAATTTAGTGTTATAAATTAAACATTGAAGTGAAGTTATGTTTGTAAATTTTTTATTTAAATTTACTATTACACAATTTATGTAACGGGAAAAAAATTTCAACAGTGAAACATTCCATTCAAGTATAAAAGTAAATGGATACTTTGCAGGAGTAACAGTTGGCTACCCAGAAAAAATCTAACAAGTTGAGTTTCTTCCGCACCACGTTAAAAATGTATCGCTCCCTGGCGAAGTAGTAACGTCTTGGCCTTTTACCCGGGGTCTCGGGATCGTATTCCGGTCAGAAATTACATTTTTTCATACGCTCCAAAATTCAATTCCATATTCCCACTACTAGCTTTAAAACTTCTGTAGTACATTAATTCATTTCACTTTTAATTTTTAATTTATACACTGAATTCGTAACCAATTAAGTAAAGTATTTTCTCCAGAAATTTACATATACTGATGCCTTTGTACAGATCTAAGAGTTATACTTAAGAAAATATCATTATTACTTAATAAAAAAATCATAAAAATAAAAAAGTAACTAAATTTGTCTTTTGAAATTGAACAGATCTATTTAAAAGTCTATGACGAGCAATAATTCACAACCTGAAACAATCTGGTTACGGATTTCGCAAGTTATGATCAATAAGAAAAAAAATTAAAACCTTTGGAGTGGCAGCTTTAAAATTGGACTTTTCTCATTTAAAAACCTCTGTATCATAGTGTAAGTGAGTGTGACCTGACAACAAAAACTTTTGATTAATAATTTAGTGAACACAGTCGCATTTTAGTCTTGTCCGCTGGATTCATATGAATATAAATATGTTTCAGTTAAAATTTCAATTTGACAAAAAGGCGATACAGCAGCTTATTACATACCACTCTAGATATATCTTTATATAAATTGTTCATCAGTAAATCGTATCCAAAACCGTTTTTTAATTTTATGCTTCTTTTTTTATCTAGTACTCCTTACAATTTGAGAGACATACCCTTTACAAGTTTTACTATTTTAAAACGTATTTTAACTTAATGTATACATCGATTATTAAAACAATATTTTTTTTAAAAAATTACCCTTACCTCATGGAATTATTTCATTAATTTAACATGATGTTAACAAATTATATGATTTTTTAAATTGGTAATGTAATATATTTTTGGATTGATTCCAATCACTCACAGAAAATATACGCGAATGGATAATCCATTGATATTTTGTTTATTTTTTTCTGTTTGTTATGAATAAAATTTTCTATAAGTTCTTAAGAAATTTTGTATGCTTTAAAAAAAAGTAAGAGCCTTCTTGTCACCGTCGAATCCGAACAGATGGGAGGTAAAAGTTAGTATCATAACTTTTAAATCCGGTTCTCTTAATTCGTTATTCAGAATTCACGGTAATTATTATTATTTTAACGGTAAGAAAAACAATTAAAAAAAAAATTAAAATTACTTAAATTTTTACTTAAAACAAATTTGTTTGTATATCTGTAAAATCTTACTTTTTTGTGTCTTTCTTGACTCTATGGACACTCTATGGTCAATGAAAGGAAATTCTAGAAGAGGGCGATAATAATTTGAATGGTTTTCGATAGAAGTCGTATTTTTAAAAAAAATTTAATTCGTTTATCGTAATCAAAGAATTTTTTTATAAAATTTATCTATTTAAATATTGGTAAGTTTACTGTTTGCGCGTAAACAATATCAAATTGCACTTATTATACAATTATACATGTATCAAAATATTTATGATCTAGAGTTCATAACTATATTTGTATTTGTGCCTTTATCGTACCTAATATCGAAATTCAAGGAAAAATTCTTATGTGGACGTGCATCAAGAACCGACGAATGACAGTACTCTGGGACACGTTGTGTCTGTTGGTGCGCATGATAATAGCTCTGGTTTCCTTCACATTCACGTGGCTGTTGGAACTTGGGTATTATGACAATTACCACGTTTTTACTTGTAGAGAAATTGCCCGTGTGAACCATTGAAAATGATACTAATTATTATAAATAATTATTAGATGATACATCATGTTAGTCACAGTGATTGTCTGAACTCAGAATTGAATTTTTTTCTCTCTGGGTAAATGTGTATATATATTTACATAGTCCTCCGCATTTACAATTAAATAAAGTATTTATTTATAATTTTTTTGTCATTATTTCCCTATTTCTTTTTTTTTCCATTTTTGGCTAATTTCATCATCTTTAATGTGTTCTACCTACTTTAATTTCGGTTTTCCTTAAAATTTTTATCTTTTATTGTTCTTTTTTCATAACGAGATTGACTTTAATTAGCGCCACAAGACATGAAGATTATGTTCAAAGTATTATATCATTCTCAAAAAAAATAAATAAATAAAAAAGGTTATCAAATATCCGTAATCATTTCTATAAAAAAACTGTAAAATTAACATTCATTTATTGACCTTAGTTTAATTAGTATTGGCGTAGAAAAATAAAAATATAATTGATATTTTACCAGTTATTAGGAAACATAAAAAATTTAGATACCCAAACAATAATCAAATGAGATGAAAATTTAAAACTTTATATACTTGGTTTAAAAACATTCTGTAAACCGAGTTAAGTTACATATAAGCTGAACATCTCATTCGAGCGATTATAAAAGATTCCAGCGATCGTTTTTTTTTTTTTTTAATAATATTCAGCGTGATTCATGAAAAATGTAACAGACTTTCAGGACCTGTCTACTGGTGAAAATAAATAAAACATTCATGTAAATATGGGTTCGGAAACGCTTCGTTAGCGACTGTCGGCTGGGGAAAGATTTCGCTCTGATTTCTGCGTCTTCGATAAAAATTAAGCCAAATTTTAATTCTTGGAACTCAAATTAAGAGTTAAATTTAGTGGTTTTATGTGAAATATCTTCTGAAAAATTGAAAAATAGGTCCTAGAAGTGATTTTTAGTAGTTTTTGAGGAATCTGTCGTAAAAGACAAAATATTAAAGTCGAAAAATGCATTATTTTATGTTTAGCGTAAATTAATAATTGAAATTTTCGTCTTGTTTAATACCTAGATAAAATTGTTCGTGTTTTGTTTTTAATGAACTTCGATATTCTTACGTCTGTGTCTAGTCTTTGTGGACTTAATTCATACCATTTTACTCAGAAAAAAATTATCCACAAATTTTGTTTTAAATGTTTCTGTTTATTACCCATTTAACAAAGTTATTTTACACGAAACATAAAACAGTGTGTTTTTCTACCCCAATTATTTGTGTTTTACCGCAGATTTTTCGAAAAATACTAATAATACAGTACGGGGACCAATTTTTTCAATTTTTCAACCCAGATTTCAAATAAAATCACTAAATTTACTCCTTAACTTTAGTCCCAAGAATTACAGCCTTGCTAGATTTTACCGAAGATACAAAAATCAGGGCGAAATCTTTCCCCAACCTATATTCGTTAATAAAGCGTCTCTGAACCTATATCTGTATGAAGTATCTTCTTTATTTTCACCAGTAGAACAGGTCCTGAAAGTTTTATTACATTCTTCATGAATTAATCTATATACAGTGTTTATAAAAAAAGACCTTTTCAAGAACTCAGAGGATAATCCCCCATATTGGATTAAAGAAAAAATTTTAATTAATATGTATCCGGAAGTGCTTAGTTTATCGACCATCCGCCATTTTGTTTTTTTAACATTAAGATTTATTTCTCAGGGATGGTTCATCGTATCGTACTGAAATTTCGTATACTGCTAGTTACCTAGAGATTTACTTTAATATAAAAATAATGAATCTGAACTCTCAATTCGTTTCAAAATGACGGTCATATAAACTTTTTAATTGTTAATATCTTAGCAACCGCTGGATTATTTAAATTTTATATGATTTTATTATTTATGAACGGATTTAATTAAATAAGAAGTAATTTTCTTTGGCATAAAACAATTAAGAATTTTTGTAACAATATAACATTCTGTGGTTGAAAACATATAATATTAAAAAGTTGAAATGGCCGCCAGTATTTCCATATGTTGTTTAATTTCATTACTGAACTTTTATAAAAATATTGAAGAAATTAAAGAAATATACCATTTTTGACTACTTTTTAAAAATATATGATATTTATGCCCTTATCAAATGCACAAAAATATTTCTTATACATTCTTAACCTCCTACTAATTATAATTAATTTTTTCTCACTGTTCTCTCCCAATTCGGGTGTTTTTTAATTTTTTTTTGTTTCACCTCCGGAATCACTGTTAGGTTATATCTTCAGAGGATGAGATGAACGAATTGTAGCGTGTGT